>JAULJZ010172104.1:0-24116 GCA_032270985.1 Heliamphora pulchella
AAGAAGCTGCCTACGTATCCCAAAAGATGGAATCAGGCCTTAACGTAGTTCGGGCTCAGTTTTCACTCGGGTATTGACACTCTCCATTTGTAGTGCCCTGACTTTTTCCAAGGTCACCCTTTCGGGTTTTCGGCCTTGCGGGCTGCTCTAACTTTGGCCTGAGTTGCCTTTTCTATTTTGAGCTGATCGAGATTAATTGGAGTGGAGAATACATTGCCATCCAAATCCATAAAGATGACTGCACCACCAGTCATGATAGTTTTGATGAGAAATGGTCTGGACCAGTTTGGCTTGAACTTGCCCCTCGGGTCAAAGATGGCAGCCCTGACTTCCTTAAGAATCAAATCCCCTTCTTTGAGATTCCGAGTCTTGATCTTTTTATTGAATGCCCGAGCTATCCTCCTTTGGTAACCTTGTACATAAAACAAAGCTTGCAACCTTTTTTCATCAAACAAGAGCAACTCTTCCATTCAGTTCCTCTGCCATTCTGCTTCTAGAATACTAGCCTCAGCCACTACTCTTAGCAAAGGGATTTCCACCTCAATGGGAAGCACAACTTCCATCCCGTACACTAAAAAGTATGACATAGTTTCGGTTGAAGTTCTAATCGACGTTCGGTACCCCCAAAGTGTAAATGGTAGATGTTCCGGCCAACCTTTTATGTGAGTTGATCATCTTTTGTAGAATTTTCTTAATATTTTGCTTCAACTACTCCATTAGTCTGCGACCGACATGGTGATGACTTATGAGCCACTATCTAGTATTCCTCAAAAAGATCCAAGACCTCCCCTTGAAAATGTGAGCCATTATCCGAGATGACCTCATGGGAAACTCCGTACTGACAAATGATATTTTGCTTGATGAACTTAGCAACATGGGAGGCTTTCAATACCAAGTAGGAAGCTGCTTCCACCCACTTGGTGAAATAGTCGATGGCCACTAAGATAAACTCATGTCCATTGGATGCCTTCGGTGTTACTCTACCAATCACATCGATGCCCCATACTGAAAATGGCCATGATGACGTCAAGTTGTACAGCTGAGACGGGGGAACATGCATAAGGTTTACGTGAATCTGGCACTTATGGCACCTCCGTACAAACTGTATACAATCTGTCTCCATTGTCATCCAAAAGTATCCTTGTCGTAGGATCTTCTTGGCTAACATATTTCCACTCATGTGTGGCCCACAGACTCCTGCGTGTATTTCTTTCATCAGTTCTTGGCCCTCTTCCGTGTTTACACATAGCTTATTGACCCCAGAATGTCCTCGTTTATATAATTTGCCACCGTAAATGACAAATTGTGCAGATAATCTTTGTATTACCCTTTTGTCCTTCTTGCTGGCAAACTTAGGATACTCTCCCTTCTGCACGAAGTTCTGAATGTCGAAATACCATGGAAGATCGTCAGTGCTATCGTCAATTGCGGCTGTTATTTCATATGCCATCCTTCTTTTTTGTTCAATTATTAAGAGCCTCATTCGGACTCCGGGCAGTATGTCAATCATAGATGCTAGGGTGGGCAGTGCATCGGCGAACTTATTCTGTAATCTTGGCACAAGGGTAAAGATTATTGATTCAAAGCACGGTATTAGCTTCTCTAGCTCTTGATGGTAGAGAATTAATGTTACATCCCTGACCTTCCATTCTCCTTCAGCTTGTGAAACCACTAATGCTGAGTCTCCGATGACTTCCAGCTTCCTTGCCCCTAGTTCTAAGGCTGCCTCCAATCCAGCTAAACATGCTTCATACTTAGCCTGATTGTTGGTGAGTTCAAAATTGAGCTTCAATGATAAGGGGACATGCGATTCGTCGGGAGTGACAAAGAGGACTTCTATTCCATAGCTATATTGATTGGATGCGCCATCAAAATATAGAGTCCATTTGTCATCCCCAACTTTCATTAGCTGTTCATCAGGAAACTGGAATTCTGTGTCTTTGCCTCCTTCAACTGGTTGGTCAGCCAGGAATTCCGCCACTGCTCTGCCCTTGACTGACTTTCGGGTGGCATACTAAAGATCAAATTCAGATAACAACAGCAACTATCGAGCCAACCTTCCTGTCTGTGTCGGCTTTTCAAATAAGTATTTCAATGGATCCATCCGGAAGATGATATTTACTGTGAAAGACAACATGTAATGTCTCAATTTTCAAGAAGCCCACACCAAGGCCCAACATGTATTTTCTAGCGACTTGTACCATATTTTCGACCCGGTCATCTTCTTGCTTAAGTAGTAGACAGCCTTTTCGATTCCAATTTCTCTTTCTTGTGCCAGCATACGTCCCATAGCTGAGTCAGTCACTGACAAGTAAAGGATTAGTGGCCTATTAGGTTCGGGAGGAGCTAGAATAGGTGGATTTTGTAAGTACTGTCATACGGCATCGAAGGCGTCTTGAAATTTCTGATCTCATTCGAATTTGACCCCTTTCTTCAGCAGACGGAAGAGCGGCTTGCAGGTAGTTGTCATTTTTGTGATGAATCGACTGATAAACTATATCTTACCCAGAAAGCTCCTGACTTCTCGCTCAGTCCTTAGAGGAGGCATTTCCAAAATCACTTTAATCTTTGAAGGGTCGACTTCGATACCCCGTTGAGTGATCATAAATCCAAGCATCTTTCTGGCAGTAACTCCGAAGGCACATTTCTGTGGGTTGAGTCGCATCTTGTTCTTCCAAATCCTTTCGAAGAATCTTCGTAGTGCTATAATGTGGCCATCCCGATCTTTTGACTTGAGTATCATATCGTCTACGTACACCTCAACCTCTTTATGTATCATATCATGCAGTAAAGTAGTGGCAACTTTTTGATATGTTGCCCCTGCATTTTTCAAGCCAGCCAGCATTACACGATAACAATAGGTGCCCCAGGGCGTGGTGAATGTTGTCTTTTCTATGTCCTCGGGATCCATTAGAATTGGGTTGTATCCGGAGAAACCATCCATAAATGACAACAAGGCATGCCCCGCTGTACTATCTACCAAGACATCAATGTATGGCAGTAGAAAATCGTCTTTCGGGCTGGCCTTGTTGAGATCTCAAAAATCCACGCAAACTCAGATACGACCATCCTTCTTTAAAACTGGCACGATGTTGGCTACCCATTTTGGATACTCGGTTACCATTAGGAATCGAGCGTTGATTTGTTTGGCGACCTCTTCTTTGATCTTCAGAGCCCATTTTGGCCGGATCCGTCTTAACTTCTGTTTGATCGGTTTAGCATTAGGGTATAAGGGGATATGGTGTTGAACAATGTCAGGATCAATTCCGAGCATATCCTCGTAGGACCATGCAAATTCATATTTGAATTCTTTTAATAAAGTTATTAGTTGCTCTTGTTCAACTGAGGATAAAGAAGAACCAATTTGAACACTTAGCGGGTTAGTTTCATTACCTAGATTTATTGATAAAATTTCTTCAATTATTGGTTGGGCACGCGTTTCTTCTTCTCTTTTTATTAAAAGTTTTATTTCTTCGAAGATATTCCCGTCGAATTCAAAATCGTCAGAAGGCGTATGAAATAAATCAAACAAAGCAGAGTAACCAGAAATCTTGTTCATTTCATTAAAAACAGAGGGGATTATAAACTCGATGGTAAAAGCTTAGAGAGGAGAACCAACAGATGTGACATCGATTACAGATTTTGACTCAAACTTGGACTCAGGATAGACAACCTGCGTATTACAAGACTTGAGGGTCCAGTTTTTCACTTCTTTTGCAGCCGCATTGACGATGAGCTTTGTACAATCTGCCAGTGCGCTGAAGCCCATCATGAAGTAGTCAGATTCAGTTATACGTAGCTGAGCCATCTTCTCGTTGAATAGCACTCCCAGGTCGGTACCGTCAAGTTTGTCGGCCCAATCTTCTTCCTGAACCTTCTTTTCTTCCTTCTCTCCTTCCACTGTTTCTTCCTCTTCCGTGTCAGACAGCTACTGGTTGAAAAAGATCTCCAACCCTGGCAGCTTTTGATTGGTTTCTTTGTCAATCCATGGCTCTAAAAAACTGCAATATGGAAAATCTTCCCCTTCCTTGACGAAGTACCCATTGAGCGTCCTAGAATAATTGGCCTTTCGCCCCCTTCTAGGCCCTTCCAAATCTTCTTCCGTTGGTTTATACCTGAGACCAAAACGGTGCAAAGCCAGTAATACTTGAATGGGTTCTGAGATACCTTGCTATTTACGCCCTAATCCCATGCCCGGGAAGAAGGACATTTTTCTCATCATTGTTACAGCCCGCGGGTTGACATACCTTTCTTATTCATTCATTAGCATTTGAACAGCCTGTTCTTCATCAAATCGAAAACCACTAAGCAACACATCATCTTCGCTATGCTGAACTTCCAATAGAGTTGTGCCCTCTCCCCCTCTCGGAGGGTGAATGCTGTCTTCTCCGTGGATAGTCAAAATTGCCCCGTTCTTTATCAATTTCAGTTTTTGGTGAAGGGTAGACGGTACCGCCTGAACATTTGGGTCATCAGCCACGGCCTGCCTAGCTGCAGATTGAAGGAGGCCTGCACGTCTAGCACGTGAAACTCAACTGACGTCTCCAGAGGTCCTACTAAAATGGCGAATGACACCAGTCCTAGTACATCCCTTCTTGTGTTGTCATAGGCTCGCACCCCTTGATTGCAGGGAGTGAACTGATTTGGCCTCATCCCTAAGCAGACGGTCGTTCTTAATGGGCAAACATTTGAGGCAGACCCATTATCAATGAGGGTTACCGGACCCATTTTTCTAGGCACTTGACGGTGATGTAAAGCGGCTTGTTGTGACTTTTTCCTTCAGCGGGCAAATCCTTATCAGAAAAAGAAATGACTTTTGGTTTGGCGGCTGGCAGAATAAGCCCAATGAGCTGCTCGGGGGTTGCATCTATCGGGATACTAGCCTTGTTCAACACCCTCAAAATAGCTTGCTTGTGCTTATGCGAAGCCATCAATAAGCCCCAAATACTGATGTTGGCTTGCGTGTTTTTCAACTGTCTCAATACAGCATCCTCCTCCTCTTGCTCTGTCTCTTTCCCTTTTCCACTTGGCTGTCCCTTCTCTAGCTGAGCTGGTTTAAAATGTCGCCCACTTCTAGTTAGGTGTTCCATGCCGTCTTCAGGATCCCATAACCCTGGCATCATATTATCAATCTGTCTCACTTCGTTTATGTGCAGAGGGCTTTTAAATGCCCACAAATCATTTAAGTCACTAATAGCTACCCTTTCCCATCTTTTCTCGTCATCTTCAATAGCCCATGTATTATCAATTTCCTCCCAGATGTCCTCTTTAATAAAATTCACTTGCTGTTCCCGAGCAGCCTAGAAATTAATCCACTCTACTCCATCTGATTTCAACACGATTCTTACCAGCCAGTAGGACTGCATTTCATCGACGTACACTTCCTCCTCAAAAAGTTTCTGATGGGTGATTCCATCAAGCACATGGCCAAACCCATAAGGTCGACTCGAGTAATCCAATGGTCAGTCATCTTCTTCATTGCATTCCTCCTCTTGTTGGTAGATTTGGTTTATCGATTGATACAATTCCAAAGCATTATCATTCCATTCTTCCATCCTGTCTCGACTGCCTCTAATCATCATGAATGAGCATGCTGTCTGATCCTTGGTTATTGAAACATGAGGGCGTGATAGGTGCGCTGATAAGCCCCTTCTCGACGAGTTGACTCAGGGCGGTGGATAATGGAATGTTGAGGGGGGTGAAGACCCTCCTCGACTTTTGTTGTTTTTGGCTATTATCTGATTGTTAGGCGTTATTGGACTGCTGGGCAAAAGGAGATGGGTTCAGCAAGTTTACCTCGTTTGAACGAGACACGAGGTTGGTTGCAGCGGATTGATTTTGGTTGTTTGCGGGGAAAGCTCTTCTTGGTGGTTTCTGACTGGGTTCTATTTTCTCGATGTCACCAGATTAGATAGCGTCCTCAGTTTGTACCCCAGAGTCAAACAACTACTCAAAGGTGAAAAGCGGCTGCGTGATGAGGTAGCGCTTTAACGGAGGCTGCAGATGTCATGCCTCAAACTCCGGGCCTTGTGAAACAACCACAACAACCAGATAAAACCCAACCCGAGAATACACTCTCTCGAAGATAAACCATACATGCATTGTATATAAATTCCAAACGGTAACATTACACGGCTCCAACGCCCGAAAAACATGTTATAAGCATACATGTAACAAAAGAACAAAAAGGAAAGACTACAGCTCTTCCACCTCTCCAGCACCTCCTGATCAACCAGCGTGACCGGTACCTGAAGAAAAGAAAAATCCCACACCGTGAGCCAAAACTCAACAGATTCTAAACAACACATGCAGTATAAGCTAAACATGTTCGATAAATGAAGTGCAATTTTTGACTCTCTTTCAAGCCATTAAAAATAATTTGAAAATAGTTTTAGATCACGACTCACCAGAGGCAGAAAACCATTTTCACACGCAAGCGAAGGCAAGGATAAAAACCATTTGTCGACTCATCAGAGCCTTGAAAACAATTCTAGTATTACGACTCTCGTAGGCCGTTAATATAGTATTTCAACTCTCGTAGGCCGATAATACAGTTTTAAGAAAATTAGTCTATCCATTTCAATATGCAGTACATGCAATCCATGAACACGTGCCTCTTCAAAACCTTGTTTTAGCCTTCAGATATCGAACACACACTCACACCAGTGCCTCATTAGGATCTCGTTTCAATTTGTCAGATATCACACACACACACACACACACCCACACCCGTGCCTCATCAAGATCTCATTTCAATCAGTCAGATATCGCACACACTGGCTTTCGCAGCCTACCTCAAACACCCACACACGCACACGTGCATCATCAACCAGGATTTACATCTACTGGAACACAGATTCACCTGAGCCATTTCATACACATATGCAAATCTAAACAAGGAATTAAAGCATATAACCACGTATCAACACGACGTTCCACAAACCACGTATGTGCCTATAAAACACTAGGTTTTAAAGCATAAACCACGTTACATATAACGATTGATATCACAACCACGTAATCCACTTACGTATTCCGTACATAAACAAACAGTTATAAATATGCACATAAACATATAAAACCACATCACGACGCCACCCGTTAAAATCAACATCCACTCACGGGACAACCCACACGACCACCACTAGCCCAAACACTCCCAACATGGTCATCACAGACCCACGACGCTCACCCGCGCCAACACAACCCAACATCAAACCACGAACCTAACCGTGCTTCACAAACCGTATCTACCATGCACATCACCCACGAGGACGACAATCAAACGCACACCCGAGGCCACGATACGACCCCCAAAACCACCACACAACCAACCAAACCCCAAAAGGAATCCACAGGTATTTAAATCAAGTAATTTTCATAAATTAATCAATTGAATACCATAGGACACCAATCAAATGCCAAAGAATCGACCCAAAACCACAAACCAACAGCCCACAACTTCAATCGACCGAACCCCACCTCTAGTCGACCGAACACACTACTGGAAAACCACAAAACGCAAAAACACACGATTCAGTCGGTCGAATCCCTCGGTCCAGTCAACCGAACCCAAGATCCAAACTTCAGTCGATTGAACCCCCAGGTTCGGTCGACCGAACAGCGGCAGAAACTGATTCTGAGCTACGATTTTCTACATCCAAACCCCGATTCGAAGCCTCTGAACTCCAAACCAACATCCATGAACACCACACGCCTAGGCCTAACACCGAGACCACAAAAGAAACTCTCGACACCCGATTCCATCCACAGAAATTGCCGAAAATAAGGTTTTAAACCCAAAAATCTAACTTTGAAACAAACGTAGATTTACAACAATCTACCTGTTAAAAACACCCACGTTTACCCATAGCACCCTTATACAGCAGTAGGATCTAGAATCCTACCTCGGTGAGTTCAAAACTCGATGCCTCGAACCACGTGCAAAATCGAGCTTCGTCGAAATTAAAATCTGACCGGATGGTTACGTAGCCCACCATGCCAAAAGCAAGGATCCGCTGATCGATCGCTAAAAACCGAGCCCTAGGCCCCCGAGAACTTAAAGAAAAGGCAGAGAGAAAACGAAAAATTTATTGAAGAAATTTTGAAAAATATCTTTATGAAAATATCTAACTTCAGATATTTATAGGTCTTCAAAATATCTTTTTTTTGAAATTTTTCAAGAATCGCGCCACAACGGCCCACGGCCCTAGGAACCTACCCCGCATGCATATTTAAGCCCGATCAAGCATCAAAAGCAATAAAAACATGCTCAAACGAAAACAAGTAACGCGCGTCTGAAATGCCGAGAAAGAAAACGGGTCAGGGTCTCACAACTCTACCCCCTTAAAGGAATTTTGCCCCCGAAATTCAACATAAGGTTAAAGAAACCACCACATCGATCACAATCGACACAGGCACACGAGATGGTTAGCCAAACCATTCCTAGGATATAGTCAACAAGGTTAGGCATCCTAAATAATGGCCAACTATCTCACAGACATGGGATCTACAACTCTCCCAACCTCACAATCTCACCAACCACTGCCTCAACACAACACACCATCCACGGGATCCATAACCAACCCCAAACAGATGTAACAAGGAAACTGGTCCAAAGCCTGCCTACTCAGAAAGTACCTCTGCTCGCTGAAGGCATATCAGCATCCTCCGGTGCGATCGGTGCCCCAGATGAACCGCGAGCTGCAAGAGAATACACTCGGAGCAATCCCTCTCTGTCCTGCCCGCCATAACTCGCGCTGTCAGCTGCCGCACCTACTGAACTGATGAGCTCCCACCTGTCACCTGGGAAGTCTATACTACGAAAGGCTACTGTCTACCCTGCGCATACAAACCCACTTGTGTGTTCTCCCTATAGGCGCACTGCCTCCCTAGGGACGATTCCTACGAATATGTCCAGGCTGTCCACATCCATAGTAAACTGATGGGTCCCTCCCCTGTGGCTGCACTGGAGCGAAACTCTGGGATGGTCTCGGCTGTAAACAATCCGCTGCACAATGCCTCGGCTGTTTGCATCGATAACAGGTCAACTCCTGCTGCTCTGGCCTCCCAAACGAAGCCACAGATGGTGATGGTGCTAAAAATTGCTGTGGTCCTGATGGTTAAAAGCTAGGACCAGAGGACTTCTGCCTCTTGCTGAAGCGTCTAGCTGTCTGTACCTCCACTCCACCCTGTGATGTCCTGGCCTCCCTCGAACCTCGAGTCTCAGCCAAAGGATTCTCAACCCTCACTGCCGCCTCCACCAACTGTCTGAACACACGATATCCCATCACAGCCACTCGCTCCTTGATCGCCGGCCTCAAGCCCCGCTCAAACCTCATCGAAAGCAAGTCATCTATGCACTCCACCTCCAGTGCAAACCGAGACAAGCTTGTAAACCTGGCCTTGTGCTGCATGATGTCCATGGCCCCCTATGTAAGAGAATAGAACTCCTCCCTGCATAAGTCCCTCCTCGAAGCTAGGAAATATCTCTCCAGAAAGACTCGTGTAAAAGCTGCCCATGTGGCCCCTATTGTAGTCCTGGCATACCTCCACCACCGATGAGCATCACCTCTCAGCTGAAAGGTGGCAAAAGAAACTCGCAGGTCATCCTCCACAATCTGCAATGTGTCCAGGATCCGAGTCGTTAACTCCAACCAGTCTGTCGCCAGAAAAGGATCAGGATCTCCTGCAAAGGTAGGTGGATCCATGCGTCTGAACTCCCACATCGAAACTGTGGCCCACGCCTCAGGCGCCCTCTCCCTAACAGGCTCACCCCTAGCAACCAGCTGTAGTATAGAACCAACAAGCACACGCAACAGCTCCATCGCGTCCATCGGTCCCTGGGAAGCATTAGCATTCCCAACATCAGGGATAGGAACATCCCCTTGGCCAACATGGCCACGGCCTCGACCACAGTCTCGCCCTCTCCTCGCCGACATCGCGTCTATATGAAAGCAAAATAACATATAAGATGCAGCACATATCATGAACATAAACGCTAAACACTTAGCAAGCTATCACATAACCACATAGGTTCATACTAAACAACTTCACATACCAAGGAGAACCAACAAGAATGACTCGTCAATCTGGATAACCTGCTCAGACTCCCAGATAGAAATCACGTCAGCTAAATGCGTTTCTAACTTGGCCTCCAAGTTTGTTAACCCAGACGCCCAAAGGCAGAACTATCTCTCCTATGATTGAACCCCCATGCTCACATATACACATTGTCCACATATCTAACATGCTGACACAATCATGTTATCAAAGCGTGTAAACACATGCAATCAAGAACACGTAATCAACCTCATACGGTGATGCACCCTCTTCCAATGGCTCATAGGTATTTGAACCCAGAGCTCTGATACCAAGTTGTCACGCCCCAAACTCTAGGCCCCGTGAAACAGCCACAACAACCAAATAAAACCAAACCCGAGAATACACTCTCTCAAAGATAAACCATACATGCATTGTATATAAATGCCAAACGGCAACATTACACGGCTCCAACTCCCGAAAAACATGTTATAAGCATACATGTAATAAAAGAACAAAAAGGAAAGACTACAACTCTTCCATCTCTCCAGCACCTCCTGATCAACCAGCGTGACCGGTACCTAAAGAAAAACAAATCCCACACCGTGAGCCAAAGCTCAGCGGACTCTAAACAACACATGCAGTATAAGCTAAACATGCTCGATAAACGAAGTGCAACTTTCGACTCTCTTTCAAGCCATTAAAAATAATTTAAAAATAGTTTTAGATCACGACTTATCAAAGCCAGAAAACCATTTTCGCATGCAAGGAAAAGCGAGGATAAAAACCATATTTTGACTCATCAGAGCCTTGAAAACGATTCTAGTATTATGACTCCTTTAGGCCGTTAATAAAGTATTTCGACACCCGTAGACCGATAATACAGTTTTAAGCAAATTGGTCTATCTGTCCCAATATGAAGTACATGCAATCCATGAACACGTGCCTCTTCAGGACCTCGTTTCAACCTTCAGATATCGCACACACACCCACACCCGTGCCTCATCAGGATCTCGTTTCAATCCGTCAAATATCGCACACACACACACACCCACACCCACACCCGTGCCTTATCAGGATCTCGTTTCAATCCGTCAGATATCGCACACACACACAAACCCACACCCACACCTGTGCCTCATCAGGATCTCGTTTCAATCCGTCAGATATTGCACACACCAGCTTTCGAAGCCTACCTCATGCACCGGCTTTCGCAGCCTACCTCATACACCCACACACGCACACGTACATCATCAACCAGGATTTATATCTACTGGACCACAGATTCACCTAAGCCATTTCATACACATATGCAAACCTAAATTAAGAATTAAAGCATATAACCATGTATCAACACAACGTTCCACAAACCACGTCACATGCCTATAAAACTCTAGGTTTTAAAGCATAAACCACGTTACATATGACGATTGATATCACAACCACGTAATCCACTTACGTATTCCGTACATAAACAAACAGTTATAAATATGCACGTAACCATATAAAACCACATCACGACGCCACCCGTCAAAATTGACATCCGCTCACGAGAAAACCCACACGACCACCACTGGCCCAAACACTCCTAACACGGTCATCACAGACCCACGATGCTCACCCGCGCCAACATAACCCAACATCAAACCACGCACCTAACCGTGCATCACAAACCTTATCTACCATGCACATCACCCACGAGGGCGACACTCAAACGCACACCCGATGCCACGACACAACCCCCAAAACCACCACACAACCAACCAAACCCCAAAAGGAATCTACAGGTATTTAAATCAAGTAATTTCCATAAATTAATCAATTGAATACCGTAGGACTCCAATCGAAAACCAAGGAATCGACCCAAAATCACAAACCAACAGCCCACAACTTCAGTCGATCGAACCCCACCTCCAGTCGACCGAACACCCTACTGGAAAACCACAAAACGCCAAAACACACGGTTCAGTCGATCGAACCCCTCGATCCAGTCGACCGAACCCAAGATCCAAACATCAGTCGACTGAACCCCCAGGTTCGGTCAACCGAACAGCGGCAAAAATAGATTCTGAGCTACGGGTTTCTACATCCAAATCCTGATTCGAAGCCTCCGAACTCCAAACAAACATCCATTAACACCCACACGCCTAGGCCTAACACCGAGACCTCAAAAGAAACTCCCGACACCCGATTCCATCCACAGAAATCGTCGAAAACAATGTTTTAAACCCAAAAACCTAACTTTGAAACAAATGCAGATCTACAGCAATCTACCCGTTAAAAATACCCACGTTTACCAATAGCACCCTTATACAGCAGTAGGGTCTAGAATCCTACCTCGGTGAGTTCAAAACTCGATGCCTCGAACCACGTGCAAAGCTGAGCTTTGTCAGAATTGAAATCTGACCGGATGGTTGCATAGACCACCGTGCCAAAAGAAAGGATTTGTTGTTGGATCACTAAAACCCGAGCCCCAGGCCCCCGACAACTTAGAGAGAAGGAAGAGAGAAAATGAGAAACTTACTGGAAAAGTTTTGAAAAATATCTTTATGAAAATATCTAACTCCAGATATTTATAGGTCTCCAAAATATATTTTTTTTGAAATTTTTCGAGAATTGCACCACAACGGCCCACGGCCTAGGGAACTTACCCCGTATGCATATCTAAGCACGATCATGCATTAAAACCAATAAAAATATGCTCAAACAAAAACACGTAACGCTCGTCCGAAAACACCGAAAAAGAAAATGGGTCAGGGTCTCACAGCAGATTCTTAACCACAATCCTCACCTGCTCTTTCTCAGTGGGCCTGTTTGTCATTTTGGCAGCCTTACCCCTCCATCGGGTTAGGAAGTCAACAAAAGACTCCATGTTCTCCTGTCGAGTCATCCCAAGTTCTCGGGTAGTGATGTCCAGTTAGACATTGTAGCTATACTAACTGATAAAAGCCACTGTTATGTCTTCCCAAGTTCTGGTTTTGGCTACATCAAGGGAGAGGAACCATTTTTGGGCTGCCCCAGAAAGAGATCGGTGAAAGAATTGAGCCTTCAACTAGTCATCAATCCCTATTGATGACAGGGTTCCAACATACATTCGGAGATAAATTCTGGGATCTCCAGTTTCATCAAATTATTTTAATGTCCGGCATTTTAAATTTTTCTAAAAATTTCGCATCTGGGAACAAACATAGTCCCCCCACATCTAACATGTATTCCACGATCCCCTTGGCTTTTCTAAGGACCTTTTCCATCCTGTCGATCTTCTCAATCAGTGTAGATTCTCTATACTGCACAGTATTCTCTTCCTCAACTATCACCTGACGAGGGTTCCGTGATGGTGGTGGAACAACTTCGGTTCATCGGGAAGCTGGTTGTCATCCCAAATGTCTTCAGCATTCTCATTCGTGTCATCCAGTTGTCCATTCGCAACAAGGATACGGGCCTGAATTGCCCGGATCTGTGCCTGACATTGCACTTGATCTTGGGTCTGTTGCTGTCTGTATATCAGTAATCGCCCTCATTAAGGCTGCCAGATTCACCACATTCTCTACCATTTTAGCTGGCTCAGCTGGCTGTTCTGACACCCTACAGAGTCTACCTGTCACTGGTCTTTTCCAAACTTGTGTTAACTGTGCTTTCCCGGTCCCAATGGTAAAACCTCAGAGAAACCTAGATCCCAGAAGTAGAGTAACTAGTATCAGACACTTTTTGAGAAAACATTTTGATAACATGTAGCAAATATCTCATATACTCGAAACAGCAAATCATGAGCAGATAAATACGGAGACCGAAACAATGCCCCTACCGGGCTCATGCTGGCAGCATAACAGGATAACCCAAAAACCAGAAAGATAGTTAGGAAGGGGAATCAACTAAATTCTATAGGGAAAGCTCATTTAAAATGGGAAAATGGACAGCACTTCGGCAGGGAAACAGAGCTACGTTGACCGGACTGGTTCGACCTAAAAATTTTATAAAAAAAATGGACAGCATGACGGTAGGGAAATAACTCTCACCGGTATGACAAGGGTTTGAAAGAAACGAGCCTATGTCAAAAGGAGGGAACTAACAACCCGAAAAGATCTCGGAGGGGAAAGAAAACTCCCTAAAAGTATTTAAAACGAAACACGGGTATGACCCCGGGAAGAAAACTATGGTAAGAAAAATCGAATGTGGTTAAAAATAAAACCCGGGTAAGAACCCGAAGGAAAAGCTAGCCTAAGCAAAGGATAACAGAAAACCCAGGTCGAACCCGAAGAAAGAACTTGCCTAAACTTGATCAAAACAATCCTAACAATATACAAACAGAACATACAATGAAGAAAAACACATAATCCTACTAGGGTTAGCAACACCTAATTGGGGGGGTTCTAAGTTCACTATATGCAAAAGGCCAGTTTTGGTCAATCGAACAAGGTACCTTCTGAATAACAATGTATATGCATGCAAAAATGCAAATGATAAATTTTATTAAGAACCAATAATATTTTCAAGTCTAGTCCTCTTATTTAATTTTATAAACCGGTCCCCAGCAGAGTCGCCAGAAAATACTATAGCTTTTGGGATTTGGGGGTTATTTTGAAAAATGTTTAAAAAAAAGAAATTCAAAGAATGTTTAGAAAAATCTTTTAACACCTTGAAAATCAAATTTTGAAAACCCCTTTTGTTGAAAATAGAGTCGCCACTTAGTTTTTGAGAAAAACTAAGAAAAACAAAATTAGCTACTGATCTTTAAAACGTTAACCAGAGAAAGATGGTTCGGGAGCTAAGGTACGAATTGAAAAAGGTGTTAGGCACCCCATTCGCCCAATCATAAGGTTGGCCTCTACTAATCATCACTGGTTCTTTAATATGATTTTTCAAATGCATACAAATAAAGAAAATGAGGGTGAAGAGATAACATTCAAAATTAAGTATAAAAAATACATAAAATATGTACATAACACTCCAAATTAAAATAAATAAAATGGTAAAATTCTAAGTTCTATGGCATGCGATTTCTAACTAAATGATACATGAAACATAACCACATATAATATTGTTTAAACAGCCTAAACTAACACGATTTGGTTAAAAGAATAAATATGCTAAGTTGCTAAAATTATCCAAACATGGATTGCACAAAAATTGACTACACAATTTTAAAATAAAGTAATCAAACCCTAAATAATATGTACAATATGCATATTATCAAATTATCTAAAAGTGTGTAAGAATCTTATGTTAAAAAAAAACTAACCAAAATAATAAAATTTAATAACAAATATTTTATGTATTAACAAGCAAATATTTGAAACTCTAATTTAAAGAAGAAAGAAATAAAAGAAAGCTTACAAGTCAAAATAAAATGTTAGAAAATATTTGTTTAAACTACTAAAAAAAATTTTATTGTTTACATTTTATACTTTTTAACAAAACAAAACAAAAGAAAAATAATGAAAATGAAATAAACAAATGAGTTTTTAATTATTGTTATAGGAGAAAATTACACTATTGACTTGAAATATTAAAACAAGAAAAATGAGAAGAACATTAACTAACATAAAATGTATTTTTATTTTTTTGTGCTTTTTTGTGGTTAATAAAAGAAAAGAAAAGAAAAATACAATAGAAGAAAAATTAAGTTGACGAAGAAAAATTTTAAAAGAATAAAAGAAGATTTAACATTTTATATTTTTAAAAGAGAAAATTAAAGAAAATGGAGGAAACTAAAAGAGTTGAAAAGAAAAATAGAATTTTCCTTTAAAGAGAAAATTATGATATTTTTTGTGATTTTTGATTTAACAAAATAAAAGAGAAGAAAGATAAAAGAAAATAAAATAATAGAAAAGAAAATTACACTAATGAAAGAAAAATAATAAAAGCTAAAAAAATAAAAATAAAATAAAATTAAAAGAACATTAGATTAAAAGAACATCTAAGCTAATATCAAAAGAACATTTAAGTTGGTGTTAGTAAAAGAAAATTAAACTAAATTTAAAAGAAAACGAAATGCTAGTATTTATATGAAATATAAATTTAAAACTTAAAAGAAAGAAGAAAAAAATGATATAAAGGAAGTTTAAAGCTAATAAATAAAGCACTAGAAAAAGAAAAATTAAAGTAATCCTAGAAGAAAATAAACACTAAATTAGAGAAAAAAAATAAAATGGAGTATTAAACTAATTAGTCCAAGAAAATGAAATAAAATACTATTGAAATGAAATTGAGACTAAAAGAAAATTAAATGCTAGAACATTAAATTAATATAAAAGGAAAGAAAAAGAAAATGAATAAAATACTAGAATTTAAATGAATGTAATATTGACTATTACAACTATTTTTATGTAAGTGAATTGGATTATAACAATTAACAACATTGATAAGTTGTAATTGTAAAAAATATTAGCACTATTTAATGATTTAACAATTTATAATAAACTTAAAATGTAAATAAGTAAACTAACAAAATAAGTAAACTACATAGGCTAAAAAATAAATCATAAGTCAAACAAGAATGTAATTGGAACGAATACGCGAAAATTGATTCGATCACACCCAAAGAGAGTAGATGGAGCTAGAAAAATCGGGGACCCTAGTAGAATACCTGGATTGCTAAGGAATCCTCAAGTTGGGGAATGTGGGTTGGCAATTTAATACTCGGACGATGATCCAAGCTAGGATTTGGGACTATCGGAGGCTCGGATCTCGGTATTTCAGCAGGGCTTCGGCGTCGAGGCTCGAAATTACACGGCGACTCGGCAGAGCTTCTCTCACTAAACCTCTCTATATTTTTCTGTCCTTGAAAATGTACCAGAGGTACGGTATTTATAGAATTTTTCAATCAATGAGACGCTGCCACATTCTAAGGCATGTCAGGCCATTTGGAGTTGGTGGCCGCCACAATGTGAGTTGGTGGTCGCCATGTTGGAGTTAGCGGTTGCCATGTTTAAAAAGGTTCCACGAGGTTCTATTGGCGGTCACCACAATGAACATGGCGGTCGCCACTTCTGGCAATGACTTGGACAACAAGTTATCGATGGTTTGGTACAACTTCATTGGTTTTGAAGGTTTTTGATGGTTTTTGATGGTTGGGTTCAATTACCGAGCTTGGATCACTTTTCAAGGATCGAACTGAGATACCATTCTAACTGTTTTCATCATTGGATTCACCTAAGATTGGGTGGGGTCAAATTGGGGCGTCTACAGCTACCAGTCTGTTTATCCATTTTAGATTAATATGACCTAAGCGTAAATGCCAAAGAAACATTTGATTCATTAAAGAAGGGAACTTTCTCTTATATGGTAATATAGACGTATTATTCGTTTTAATCAGTTGCAGTGTAGGAGAGATTAGAGTAATAATATAAAAATCATTCACCAATGTACAAGAACAGATAACTTGTTTATTTTAATAACCACAGAGTTATTTAAATAAACTAAATATTTGTCTTTAGCCAATCCTAGAAACGAAAACTAAGTTCCTTCTAATGGCAGGTACATAAAGACAATCTCTCAATATTAAAATTTGATCTTTACCAAAATTGAGAGTGACATCTCCTACTGCAACTGCTGTTACCTTAGTATTATTGCCCATATGTAGGTAAATCTCCCCATCACTAAGTTGTCGAGTTTTCTAGAACCCCTGCAATGAATTGCAGACATGATTAGTGGCTCCTGTATCTATACTATAGGTACCGGTAGATAACACCGCTAAATATGTTTCCACAACCAGTGAATAGAAATTACCCTCTTTGCTCTGCCTTATGAGAATTATTGGACATAACTTTTTCTAGTACCGGGTCTTGTTGCTGTGAAAACATCTACCTTTCGGCTTTTTCACACTAGTCCGTGACCCACTAACTACCCTGAAAACTGTTTCTTCCTATTTTTTGACCTTTTTCTTCTTCATACTGTTCGACCCGAGGAATAACCTTTTTCATAAACAAACGCATTTCCTGGTATTGAAGGAATACCATTTGTAGTTAAAGCTATATCCAAGTTATATTTACAGTCAACAACATTTGGTCTCGTAAATTTATTTTCTTTGAGTATAGAAGCAAGTGGGTTGAAATTCATTTTAATCCTAAGAATCACATAATTAAAAAAATCGTTAATTATGATGAGCAAAACTTTGAATTCGTTTTAATTTGGTTCCTTCTACCAATTTAAAATTAATTCGCTAGTAGCATGGTAACCTGAGAATAGCGTGTCTCGTTGGGAGGACGTTTACTATCCTTCATAAGACCAGACAGACCAATTCCTTTTAATTTTACTATCTAGGCAACTGACCATACCAAGTAAAATTAAATAGCTGACATAGTTTTGGTCCAGTATATAACAGCAGTGACTCAGTTGGACAGAATACTATTATACACAGCTAAGTGTTAACCATCACCTAGTCCCAAATTAATCGCTTCGCAATGAACCCTTCTGTTGGAGAAGTGATCCACACTAACAATTATCCAAAATTATCCCTAAAGAAGGTTTGTATTGTTGTTACCGCAATTAATCTGTCTATTGGGGAGGAAGGTCTTATTGCCGACACGTAAGGTTTAATTGCATCGCCTACAAACTGGTGATAGAGACCGCAGAATTTATCTGTGAATAAATTCCTTCTCCTACTTAGATTTTTAAAATATTTTTTAGGGTTATAAAAATTTGTTTAATTAAAATAAATTTATTAATTTTGAAAGCCTCACAATCTAAAAAAATCAAACAACTTTTTGAGTACACGATTCCAAAGATTCTGGTTTATCAAACTATTTTTTTGTGTTTAAATGCGTAACAAATAAAATTTAAAAAATGCACAGTTTTTCTTCTAGTTTTTTAGTTAAGGTAGTGATTAAAGATATTTATTTATTTTATTTATCGTTCCATATTTTTCAAAAAGTAATAATTTATTTCGATTAAACATTTTTTCATTTAATTAATTCAAAATTCAGAATTAATTTTCACGTTTTTCAAACATTGCCAATTTTTAAAAAAAATCATCTTAAATGTCACGCCCCAAACACCAGGGTCACGCGAAAGCCCACCCAAAAGACAATTTAAGAAAATAAGATTTGCAGTTGGAAAGCCCTCAACTCAAAAATATACATCATTTGGATAAAAATTTCCACAGTTCAACTCTCATAAACTGAAAACGTGTATCTCATACATGAATAAGCATATCACCCAAAGGTGTACAAAACCAGCCATCACTGGCATTACATGTAAAAGTATATGTACAAAAATAGAAAAAACTACAGCATGTCTTCCATCACCTCTGCAACTAGGTCAACTCCTCATGCTCACCTGAAAAGGTTTTGTAGCAAAATCCCACACCGTGAGGTGAAGCTCAATAGAACATAGACAATAAAACTGTAAAGCAGGCTATGCAATTACACACGCACGGGCTCAACCACAAGAGCTAAAAAGGTTTTCCTTTCAAAATCACAAGTTTGCATCAGACTACCAAGAGTCTCAAAAAGGTTTTATCTCATAAAACTCCACGTTTTTCATCTTTCACACTATGCATATCATCCCAACAGATATCATGCCATAGTTAAGGGAAAGCTGTAAATAAACAGTATGCTCCAATCGGGTCACATAGCTGAGGAGAAAAGATGTAAATGAAATCCTATGTACCGACTCTGCCGTACAGACAAAGGTAACAACTATAGACTCCTACCCATTACCCTAGTCCTGAACCACTTAAGGCCTGCTAGGTAATGACAAGTTCTATACGGAGTTACAACAATAACGCCATTCACGGAGGCCACCAACTTCTTTACGAATTTCCATTACCGATGGGAAAACACCCAAACCACGCACTTGCTTCTTTACAGATTGCCACAACCGATGGACGAAGCGTAAGTAAATCACGCTTACGGGGATTAACCCTAGGTACCGTAGCGAACCCACTCTGTGCACGTTTTTGGACTTCTACCAAAGAGCAATAGAAGCCCAACTCAAGCCACACACTGTCACGGTACATCTATTGAAACATTTAAAAAACCCACCGTAGATCAACTACGAAACCCATAAAATAGTTTATACAACACGATGTGTAAAATAGATCCAATCCATCAAAATGGAGATTTAAAACCATTTCCAACAAAATGTTTAAGAGTTGAGACTCAACCCCGCGTGTTAGCTCTAAACCTCCAAAAAGACGTTTGTCACCATTTTCACAAAACACCTCATTTTCAAACTACCTTTTCAAAATTACGGATACCACGTACTCAAAATATGTATACAACCAAGAAAAAGTGTAAAAATCCATTTTTACCCAAAACCAAGGTTTACACATAAAAATCACATTTGATGTATTTTTTATGCGGTGAAAACGCGTATAATCACACATATCACCCTTATACAGTAGTAGGGTCTAGAATCCTACCTCGGGAGTCAAGAACTCGACGTCTCAAAACTGAACAGCGTCAGAACGAGAATCCGACCGAATGGATGCGAAGCCCACAGCCCTGATAGCAAGGATCCACAAAGGATCGAACACAAAACCAAGCCCCGGGCCCTCAAAGCTAGAGAGAAGGCAGGGAAAAGGGGTTTCTTAGCCTGGAAGAAAGAGAATATCAAAATATCTCAGCCCCTGGGATATTTATAATTGTAGCAAAAAGGCACTGTTCAGTCGACCGAACCCAAAAAATTCAGTTCAGTCGATTGAACCGAGCCCCTCAGTCGACCGAACGATTGGCCAGTGTGTTTTCCGACATTTCCAAGGCAAAAATAGGTTTCTAAGGTCCAAATAAGCCTCTACCAAACCCCGAAAAGCATACAACATATGTGTATATGCTGTTCTACAACTGTAAAGCATAAACCATTCATCGATACTATTCATATACTGAAGCAAACACATCAAATATATAAATAACCTAAAAGATAAGGGTTAGGGTCTCACAACTCTCCCCCCGTAAGGAATTTTGCCCCCGAAATTCGTAACAAGGTCATGAGGTAAACAAGTCTGGGTATCTAGCACGTATTCCAGACTCATGCTCCCATGTTGCTTCCTCAACCCCGTGATGAAGCCATAAGACCTTGACATAAGCAATTGTTCGCCCCCGCAACACCTGCTCCTTTGTATCAACAATCCTCACTAGACGCTCCTCATAGGTGACATCCTCATCAACCCGCAGCTCAGCCCAATCTAACACATGCGAAGGATCAGGCTCATACCTCCGAAGCATAGAAACGTGGAATACGTTATGCACAGAAGCTAACTGAGGTGGCAAAGCCGAACAATAAGCAACCTCACCAATCCTGTCAAGAATCTCAAAAGGTCCAATGAAACGCGGTGACATCTTCCCGCTATGACCAAATCTCATCAAACCTCTACATGGTGAGACCTTCAGGAACACGTGATCTCCCACTGCAAACTCCAGAGGTCGCCTCCTCTGATCTGCATAACTCTTTTGACGGCTCTGCGTTGTCGCGAGGCGCTGGAGAATCACTGTAACCTTCTCCGTCATCTCCCGTACCATGTCAGGTCCCAAGACTGTGGTCTCTCTCACATCTGTCCAACACACAGTCGATCTACACGGTCTACCATACAAAGCCTCATACGGTGCCATCCCAATACTGGACTAATAGCTATTGTTGTATGCAAACTCTGCCAACGATAGATGATCCTCCCATGAACCTCTGAAATCAAGGACACAAGCCCTCAACATATCCTCTAGAAGCTGTATAGTCCTCTCTGGCTGGCCATCCGTCTGAGGGTGAAAAGCAGTACTGAACATCAAGTTTGTCCCCAAGGCCTCCTGCAGGCTCTGTCAAAAGTACGAAGTAAAGTGCGGGTCCCTGTAAGAAACAATAGACACTAGCACTCCATGCAACCGGACTATCTCTCTAACATATAACCGACTCAGTCTATCCACTGATTCCTTCACATGGATGGCAAGAATGTGTGTAGACTTCATCAACCTATCAACCACAACCCACACGGCATCGTGTCCCCTAGGTGACCGTGGAAGTCTAGACAAAAGTCCATCGTGACATACTCCCACTTCCAATCTGATATAGGCAACGACTGTAGCAATCCTGCCGGCCTCTGATATTTTGCCTTCACCTTCTGACAGGTAAGGCACCGAGAAACAAATTGGATCACGTCCCTCTTCATACCCGTCCAACAGAACTGACGAAGTAGGTCATGATACATCTTCGTGCCTCCAAGATGCACTGCAAGGCGAGAATGATGACACTCACGTAGAAGATCAGCTCGGTATGACTCAGGCACAAACAACCTCCCGGCTAATCTCAGACTCTGGTCTGAACCTACAATCCGTCCTGCGGTATCTTCTCCGCTAGCAACACGATCCCGTATCATCTGAGCCTCTTGGTTCATCTGCTAGACCTCTAGCACATGTGCTATTAAAGCAGGTCGTGAAACTACAGAGAACAAGGTAGCATCTGTCACTGTCTCCCTGAGGCACAAATCAAACTCCCCAATCTCTCCATGCATGCCCCACTCACGTATAGCCACAGAAGCTAACGATCCATGAGACCTCCTGCTGAGAGCGTAGCGACACATTGGCCTTCCCTGGATGATACTGCAAGTCAAAGTCATAGTCCTCTAACAACTCCATCCATCGTGGCTGGCGCAAGTTCAGGTCCTTCTAGAAAAATAAGTATTTCAAACTCTTGTGGTTGGAGAATACCTCGAAATGCTCACCATAAAGATAGTGACGCCATGTCTTCAAGGCAAAGACCACGACTACCAACTCCAAGTCGTGTGTAGGATAGTTCTTCTCATACATCTTTAACTGTCGAGAACCATAGGTTACAACCTTACCTCCCTGCATCAAAACACATCCAAGACCATCATGTGAAGCATCACAGTACATAGTATATCCCAAGCCTCACTTTGGGAAAATCAACACTGGCGCACTAGTCAACCTCGTCTTCAGCTCCTAGAATGCTGACTCACAGGACTCACTCCACACAAACACAACTCCCTTCCACGTCAGACGCGTCATCGGTGCAGCAAGTCTCGCAAAGTCCTTCACAAACCGTCGATAGAAGCTGGCTAAACCCAGAAAACTACGTATCTCAAAGGCACTCTTCGGTCGATCCCAACCGGTCACAGCATCAGTCTTTGACGAATCCACTGCTACCCCATCTGTCGACACTACGTGTCCCAGAAATCTCACCTCTGACATCCAGAACTCGCACTTCTCGAACTTCGCATACAAGCGATGTTCTCTCAGAAGCTATAGAACGATCCGCAAGTGATCCTGGTGTGCCTCTCTAGTGGGTGAATATATCAGTATATCATCCGCAAACACCACCACAAAACTATCCAGATAAGGATGGAAGATCCGGTTCATCAAACCCATGAACGTAGTAGGTGCATTCGTCAGACCGAACGGCATAACCAGAAACTCATAGTGACCATAGCGAGTCCTAAAGGCGGTCTTCGCAATGTTCTCGTCCCTGATCCTCAACTAGTGATATCCTGATCTCAAGTCAATCTTCGAGAAATAGCTCGAAACCTTCAGCTGATCAAACAAGTCATCTATCCTCGGCATCGAATACTTGTTCTTCATTGTCACCTGATTTAGCTTCCGATAATCAATACATAAACACAGAGATCCATCCTTCTTCTTTACAAAAGGAGCAGGAGCTCCCCACGGCAAAGTACTCGGGCGTATAAACCCCCTGTCAAGTAACTCCTATAGCTGTACCTTGAGTTCATGCAACTCAGTGGGTGCAAAACGATAGGATGGCATATATATGGGAGCAGCTCCAGGGACTAGATCAATAGAGAACTCTACCTCACAGCTCGGTGGCAACTCAAACAGATCAACAAGAAAGACATCAGGATAGCCGCACACCACCGGAGGTAACTCTCCTCGAATTTTAACCTCCTCATCCAATATGAGAGCTGAGAAAAGAAAACCCAGGTTGCCCTGGTTCCGTACAGCACTGGGCAAAGACATCAAACCCTCATCCCGGTCTCTCACAAAATAGAAACAATCTCCCACTGGTGTACAAATCGTTACCCTCAATCGATCGCAATCAATAAAGGCACGATAGGTGGTCAGCCAATCCATCCCTAGGATGACATCAAACGCCGTCATGTCTAGAATGATAAAGTC
>JAULJZ010172115.1:0-24114 GCA_032270985.1 Heliamphora pulchella
ATAGGTATAGAGGCCTCTAGAATATATAATCAAGGTTGGGTGGCTTAGAAAAGTGATGTGGCACAAGTCTCTAGAATGTAAAATTATGAATTAGAAGAAATAGGATTAGAGACTTGCTCCTTATCGAATTGATTCCCTGATGTATCAAATTGAATCGTATCGAATCGTGTGATACGTATTGTGAATTATACTATTATTGTTTTCATGGATTCAACCCACTGATACGAATCGATTGATAGATGTATTGAACTGAATCATACGATACGTATCACGAATCGTACGATTCTAATAAGAGAGGTCCTAATGTAGAGCTTAAATCAAGATCTGACATTGTTTTGGACGCTTCATGTAATAAGGAAAATTTGGGAGCCATGAAGGAACTGGGCAATAAGGGTGAACAAACTCTGAAACAGACAGAAGTTGGAGGGTGGAAGTTAATATGTTTGAGGATAAAAATTCTGGTGACATTAGGATGGTTGAAACTGGGCACCAGGAGGCATTTGAGAATTTGAGTTCTTTGTCATGCATTGAGAATGGTGCAATATTGAGTGATACTGAAGTTGAGTCAAAATTGCATGGTGATGCTTCATCAGCACTGCCATTTGATGGATATGCTAAAAATTTTCAAATGAGGTTTGCCCCATTTTGTTTACCGATCTTTAAGCATTTTAGTTCAATAGCAATGACAACTCTACCAATAAAAAACCCCTACCTTTCAAAGCTCTAAACTCTACAATGTAGACATGATGCTGATTTTTATGTTTTATTTCTGATTATTAAACATAAATGCAGGATTATTGAGCATTGATCGAGCTGTACGAAATAATTTATTTGTTTTTGATTTTCTTTTATAGATTTTCATGAGGAAAATTCTTATCTCTGTTCTAGCAAATTTTTCTATGAATCCAACACTTCTTATTTAAGCTATTATTTTATTATTACTATTGTTATTTTGTTATTATTATTATTATTATCTTTTTTTTACCGGGTATTACATTCTTATTCTGTTTTTACTATTTCTAAAATTTGCTAAAACAAAAAATAAAATAAGATAAGTTAATAAAGTATTATTTGAGAATCTTTGTATATACATAAGTAGAAGCGATTTATATATATTAAAAAGCAAAAGAGGAAAAAGTGAATGTTTTGGAAAGAAGAAAAGAAAAACAGAGGATATGAAGAGTAAAATGTGAGGTGTGAAATGATTTGTCATAAAAATAGTGTTGGAATATGAACTTATTTTTTCTAAAAAACTTAAATATAGAAGTCCAGGTTATTAGGTTCACGGTATCTAAAAAGACTTTGTTTAGGTTTGGTTAACTTTTATTATATTTGAAGTTTAAAGAAGTTTTTTAATAAACTATTTTAGCTATTTTTATATTGACTAGCTAAATTTAACTTAGTGTTCACGACTCTATGAATTATATAAAAATTAATATATAAAACATTGTTAAAATATAAACAAATAACTAAAATAAAAAATAGCATTAAAATACATACATGAAAATAACTTATTTATAATCAAAATGATTGGGGAGGCTCTTACATAGCCTGATATGTACGCGCATATATACTATAATGATGGTGTTTGCCAAAGTTACTAGTAGTATTTAGTTTTTTGTTAGCTCTTACATAGCGAGATATGTATACGTATATATACTATAATGATGGTGTTTGCCAAAGTTACTAGTAGTTTTTAGCTTTTTGTTATTAATTTTAGTTATAAATTGTAAATTTTTCTAAATGCTCACAATTTTTTCTACAATTTATAACTATTTTTTCTTTTATTTTAGTTACAAGATACAATTTTTACCAAATACTCATAACTTTTATTACAAATTACAATCTATAAGTTACTAATTTTAACAATGCCAAACTCTATAAATATACATAGCATAAATAGACTATAATTTCGTTGGTAATGATCAATCACTTCAGCCGCTACCTCTATACAACTCATAACTCGTCCCAGGTAGAGAATCTTCTTCTTCATCGGTTCTCTGTTCTAGGGTTTAGAATTTTTTATTTTCACTCTGATGAGAGGGTTTGTTAGGTGGTAAGTTTTGACTGGTTTGCCTACTTTTCCTACTCCTTAATAGGCTTTGGAAATTATAAGTGAAATGTGTTCTCTTGTGAGTTTCGACGTCGCATATCTTTGTGGCTTCACTAAATTGATGATTGATTTTGTTTGTTGTCTGTACTGCAAGCTATTTATGTTCTGTTCTTTTCCTTGGGCTAGAAGATATTTTGAGGAAACAAACTTGTGAGGCACATCGAAATACATTATTTAAACGCAGTCTGTTTGAGTTTGGAAGGAATTAGGACCAATACTTAAGTTTTATTTTGGCTTTTTTTTACTTCTGATGATCACATGTATTTTTTTAAAAATTTTATTTTCAGTCTGTTCTGAACTAAAAAACCGAAGAACCTAAGGAGAAAAGATATTACCCCTAGAATCAAGTCAACACTCCTCACCAAACTTGGTTTCTAGCAAAGTCAGATGGTGCCTATAGATTCAAGCGTATTTATCACTACCGAGCCAAGCAAGGCCTAATGAATAAATACCCATTCCATAGTCTAACATAGAGAGCACACATTTTCGGTTTCTCTTGAAAACATCGATGAGTGGACCGCCCAAGAGCACGCTTTTACGGGGATTAACTCAATGGAAGAGCCTACCATACATTGCACAAATTTTTTGTCTTTCGCTGAGGAGCTACTTGAGCCCAATCTTTATTGAGCCCAATCTTAATTATTCAATCCATTCATACAGTACCTTAATTAAGTCATTCACATTTAAGTCAACACGAGCCCAACTGTTAATCCAATTCCTCTCGTCAAACCCAACATCATTAAGGTTTCAATTATCACCAATTCAAATATCTATATTATTCATATATTTGAATTATCATTGTCAAACCCAATTTCCACATCTCATATTATCACACACATCTAACGATTCATAAAATTTATTCAAAATTCTCAACGCAACACTACATCACTTTCACACATTCACAAGATTCATAAAATTAATTTATCAATGGATTAATATAAGCTCCAATTTATCAAAAATTTAACTAATTTCATTATTCGGGTCCAACAACCCAAAACCCCCCAAATCTTTATGATTTTGACAATAATCGAATCTTAACTTTTCAAATACAAGTTTCAGGTTCTCACATGATATTGCCAAGGTTAAAACACCACAAGTTACCAAAAATCACAAGATTTAATATGTTCTAACTTCAAATCTTAACCTAGAGTTTCAAAACACAAGCTTATCCATGTTTTCATGTAGAATCTCAAAGATACAACTCATATCAAACAAGTTTTCATAAATAGTCATAGATCCTACCTTTTGGGTAACTAAATCAGGAAGAATAAGCCTCTAGCAAGCCCCAACCAAGAAAATCTCCATCGGTGAGTGCAAACTAAGCTCCCAACGCGCAATCCAACTCCTTTAATGGTGTTTAATTGGGAAGGAAGCAAGGAATTGCCTCCGAAGGAGCAAAGAAAGCTCACTGAGCACTCAAAAACCAAATCCAGAGGCTAGGGTCTCTATTTAGAGAGAGTGGGAGATGAGAGAAATGAGTTTAAAAGCTTGAATCCCGACTTTAAGTTGCTCTCTGTCATAGATCACTTAATCGGTCTCAAGACCAATTGATCAGTTTCTCACTGGAAGGTACTCCGAGAAAAGAAAACATGTAGTTTCCAAATTTTATTCTAACGCCTCAAGGCTCATTGAATCAATAACAATAATTATTCTTATGCATAACCACGCATATAATCATTATCAACAATCACAATCATGATCAAATTTTAATTTTTTTTCGTAATTAAACATCCAATCATATTTCACCAACCACGTTATAGTAAGTTTTAATTAATCCTTTTAAATTACAAGAGATCGGGTCCCTACAACCTCTCTGCACGATCTCTTATATCAGGTGATACTTATAAATTAATACATTTATTATCAATACTTATATATTGTTATGAAAATGAAGGATGTGGCTATTGTGGTTGCTTAATTTGTTTGCTGAATTAAAATTTAGTTGCTGAAATTAACACTTTAAAGCTGAAATAATATTAAAAAATTAAAGAAATTTAATTTATAACAGAAAATAGTTGTTGGAACTAGATTCTAATTTCTCAAATGATTATTTAAATTATTAAAACTTGATTTGTAGAAGTTGAAAAAAAATCTATAGATTCAAAAATTATTTTAAAATGCTATGATAATTAAAACCTGGCTACTGAAACTTAGGTTTTAAGTCTAAAGGTGGTAATTTCGAAGCTATTTTTTTACTATTTTGGAAAAAAAAACCAACTATTAGCTATAGAAAATTGATGTTAATGAATGAAATAAAGATTTATAAATTAATACATTTATTATATTTGTTGAAAAGACATTTATATGTTGAAATAAGACATATAAGCGCTGAAAATAGCATCTTAAAGATTAAAATAAATGGTTATATTGTTTAAATTATATCTTAAATGTTGGACTAAATGATTAAATTATGAAATTAAGCTTTTGCTAAAATTTGAATTATATGCTGAGCTAATAATTTTGCATGCTGGAATATGTATTTTGAAGCAAAATTAAAATGTTGAGTTGCTGAAATTTAACTTATAACGCTGAAATTCATTTTTTGAAGCTAAAATATCGTATTTGAAGTGCCAAAATTAATTTCAATCATTTAAATATACTGATTATATTCTAAACCTTTAGCCAAGGTAATAGAAATAAAACTTAGATGATACTTTTACTAAATTTTTGTTGAAGAAAATGGTTTGGATTGGATTAAGGTTGAAACTTGCTTTATTATTTATTTTCATCTCTATTAGATGGATTAGGTTATGGGTGGCAAGTGTGGTTAGGTATTTAAATGTCAAATTTATCTAA
Organism: Heliamphora pulchella; assembly: GCA_032270985.1. Classification (NCBI taxonomy): domain Eukaryota; kingdom Viridiplantae; phylum Streptophyta; class Magnoliopsida; order Ericales; family Sarraceniaceae; genus Heliamphora; species Heliamphora pulchella. Next base: position 4,910 of record JAULJZ010172115.1, read on the forward strand.
TTCCATTGTCACAAACAATGATACACGACAAAATATTCATATTGCTTATTTATTTATTTATTTATTTTAAAATAAATTGTGTTTATAAAGTTCTATTGTAAACTCAAATTCTATATATGCTTCTTGATTAGATGTCCAATGTAAAAACATCAGACGCATATCTCATACTATTATCTAAGTATCGAGTGTCCAATCTAGATATATATATATATATATATATATATATCATTATTTTTTATTTGAATAAAAATATATATTAGTAAGGAAAACAGTTAGTCATAGTAGGAAATTATGGGTGAGTCTACTCAACATTTCTACTTTATTATTTTTATTAATAGTTTTTTTTTCCTTTTGTGACTATTTCTGTTGAAAAGTACACATAAGCACACAATTTATCAGTCCCATAACTCTCACCCCATGAAGGACATATATATTCTAAAGTTAAAAGATACTCACGCTTGTGTAAGTTGCTGGACACTACATAATTTATCTATATTGGAGTATATATCTATATAAATGGTCCAAGGAACCAGTAAGACTGACAAATAATGGAGTGGCTCTTATGATACAAAGTGTTGGAATAAGTGTTTTTTGGCAACCTGGTTTTAAGCTGTTTTTTTGGCATTAAAACACTTTAAGCCAAAAAACCAAATAGTTCGTTTGATTAGAAAATTAGTGACTTTTAAACCACCAAAAAATCCAAATAAGTCGGATGTGAAATTTCAAATTTGTCCTTATATGTAAAAAAAAAAGCCAAAAAAGCCAAAAAAGCCAAAAAGGATAAAATTAAAAATTGTTATGAAAAAGTTAAAAAGCCTAAAAACAAATAGGTTAAAAGCCGAGGGATGAAAAACGAGACTTTTTGAGCTTTAAGCCAAAAATCAAAAAGCTAGCTTTATGCCGACTTAAAGCTAGTAGCCAAATGAAGGCTAAATATATATACATATATAAAATTACGGTGTGGGAGTCATGGGACTAATAAATTGCTTCCGTATAAAAGGACATATTCTAAAGTTAGAAGATACGCACGCTTATGTAGGGTGTTGGGCACTATATTATTTACCTATGTTGGACTATATATCTATATAGATGGTCCAAGGGATGAGCATGCATGATTGACAAATAATGGAGTGGCTCCGTTGATACAATGTGTTGCAATAAAAAAGATATTCAGCGCTGCTTTAGCACTAGATTCGTCGAGAAAGATGCAAACATGGGAATTGAATTTTAGAATATTATAAATCTCGTATCTCTTTCAATTTTTCATTCTAAATGAATTTGCATATGATGAAGTAGTTTTTGGCAACAACACTTTCAAAATCTTTCCAAAAGTAAATCAAATGTATTAGTACTTTTTATATATAACCATATCACTACACAGTGAAAATCCTCTCATTCAACTTTCTCACCAAAGTATAGGGCAAATATTCTTTATTCGTCTACCTCAACTTTTACTAACAATTATTTTTACCTCATTCCAAAATATATATGCTGGTAAAGACCAAATATGAGACACTAGAGGTCTTTGATTTAAATATTTTCAATTATTTGGTGTCACTTGTACAAGATAATTATGTTTTCTATGAATTTTGGCTTTGTCAAGTTTATGTATATATATGTTGTGGTATGCATAGTACTTTGTTTTCGTCACAACAAATTACATCTTCTATTTACTTTATTTAAGGAAGCTACTATTAAATTATATTCTATTCATAAAGATAAATTCTAACTCATTAGTGATTCTAAAAATAAATACACGTCAAATGAAAAGTCCTTTAAAAGAAAATTGGGCAAGTAAAAAAATTACTTCACCTAGTATTATTAGCGTTACAATTCAAAACAGCAATTAAACCTTGCGATTATATATGGACCAATGAAGAAAAGTAAAGATGAATCTCTTAAAAACTACCAAAAACAAACAAAAGAATGTAAATATGATAATTTGATTTTCGTCTAGTGCCAAAAAAATAAAAGATAAGAAACAAAGTAGTGTGGAAAAGAAAATTTTATCAAAATATTCATAAACTAAAAAATGAGGCAAAAAAAGATGAAGCATCTCTCTATCACTTCGGATGTGTGGATTTGTTTTGGACTATCTAACACTAAAATGAAGCAACACCAAATTAGAAGAGAAAAACAATGAGTTGGCTTCCAAAGCAACCAATAACATTGAAACAAAAAAAAAAGTAAATAGAAGAGACCTATTATGCAAAAATTAGTGTTTGGATTGCAATGGGTTTTGCCACCAACATGAGATCTTTTATATATATATATATATATTTTTTGGTATTTTGGAGAGCTCTCTAGAAATATTTAAGACAAGCCTAATCTTATCTAATCAGCAAAAAATACAAGAATATAGAATTGAGTTTGTTCCAGAACTTTTGAGATTAAAACATTATGGTGCTTATCACCATCTCCATATTTCACCACTCACGTGCACCGTATCTCTTCTAAGTGGAATCACTTAACAGATTGTTTGAAGAAATCAAACCCCACGAATCCAAAATTTCTATACATGCTTTCTCCATTTTTCCACAATAAATTAAACTAAATAAAAATAATATACAAATTTATACAAGCAAAGAATTATTTTTTATACATTGATATTGATATACGTGTGTATTTATTTTGGGAAAGAGTATGGTGATTGCTAAAAGAGTTTGTGAAGAAAAAATTGACCTAACCGCCATGGACGAAATTGAAATTGATGTTGGAGAGAGAGAGAAATCGAGAGAGAAAGAGAGTGAGTGAGAGAAAAAAAAAGTTGTTTGGGCATCAGATTCGTGTGTCAAGGCTGCATGTCATGAGCCCACCTTTCTCATCCATGCTACGCTAAACGGTGAAAGCATTTTCCTATAAAAGGTAAGATGGAGGAAACCATTGGAAACCAAGATCGACAATGGCGACTCAAGGTTATGTATTGTTAATAAGTCTCTTACTTGTTGCAATCACTTTAGTCGTCTCAAGCACTGGGGACAATACAGTTAGTTGTAGTGGCAAGCACCTTAAGCGTTGCACCTTCGGTGACGATTTCATCTTTGGGGCAGGATCTGCTGCTTATCAGGTACATTAGTTTAATTTTGTGTCGTTGTCATCGTATAGAAATATGTCTAACGTGCTTAACTTTCTAATCCTATTCTTAGTTTGAAGGGGTAGCAAATGTAGACGGAAGAGGCCCTAGTATATGGGATACTTATACATCCAGATATCCTGGTCTCTCTCTCACTCTTTCGCTAAATCTCATTTTGTGTCATTCGTTGTGAAGTAGAATAAAAAAGAATAATGAAAAAAAATTAGAATGTCCTACTATGCAAAATTGTTTATTTTATGCATGGGAAGCTCTCTATGTTCATTTTGGTTGCACCGAGCTATTTATAGCATTTCAATTCTTCCCTTTCTACGTACGTAAATGTAAATAATTATTGGTTTCCTTGGTCGTAAAGCATTCTATTGGCACAAATTTTGACTCAAAAAATGATGGAAAACCTTTTTAGTATTCATTTTATTCTTTTCTAAGAATATATGTATTACAATGACAGGTAGAATCTCAAATGGTAGTAACGGAAACGTGGCTATTGACACCTATCATCGCTACAAGGTGAGTTCATCTACTTGTTTCTTTATTTTCTTTCCTTAAACTTATGAATACCTATATAGTAATGCAATCTACATAACTCATAGCGTGGAATAAATATGGCCAATTTAATATCTACTTTCAATTGTGGTGTAGGATGATGTGGTGATCATAAAGAATATGGGTTTGGACGCATTTAGAATTTCAATCTCGTGGTCCAGAGTGTTGCCACGTATGTGTAGATTCTATGTCTTCCTTAAGATTTTATGTTGAGAACATTGGTAACATGCATTGTAGGATTCAAGTAGCTAAAAAGTTCAAAAAACATATATTTTAGCTAGAAAAACATGCTGAAATATTTCAAAGGTGGAAAAAGATTAGAATTGTGGGTAGGAATGAATTATATATGTTTTCATTGTAATATGATGATTTATTAGAAGTCCAGTATTGACAGTTGATAATGTTATGAATTAATGTTCAGGTGGAAGGCTAAATGGGGGTGTGAACCGGGATGGAATTCAATATTATAACGACCTCATAGATGAGCTCCTAGCCAACGGTTAAGATTTGTACAAATTATTTATTTGTACAATAATTTAGAATTTTAAAATTTGTAAATATTATTTAATTATTTGTTTATTTTTTGTTTCCTCAAGCTTAATTTTTGTACTACCATATATTTCAGGTATAAGGCCTTTTGTGACTCTCTCTCATTTTGATACTCCTCAATCCCTACAATATGAGTATGGTGGTTTCTTAAGTTCTAAAATTGTGTAAGTGACTTAACTTTAAACTTATAGAATATTAGGAACAATTATAATGCATTCCCCTTTGATTGGCATCCAACAGTTGATATGTAATGCTTAATTTTGATATATTTGTAGCATAATTGTGCAATTCACGCTCTGGCATTAAATGGGAAGGTTGTCATTTAATATCCTAGAAAAGAGAAGTGATGCCAATAGTTATGCATCATTCTTTGCATTCACCATACAAAGGAGGAGAGAAAATTGAACAAAAAATAAAAATAATAAAAAAATTATAAATATAGCCTATTGTATAATGGTGATTGGAAGAGGTCAACAATTGTGTTGGATGTAAATGGAGAAACTATTGTAAATGCATGTCATGCATCAATTGATCTTGCTTATGTAATATTTTAATGGCAAGGAATTAAGCACGGTCATTCACGTGATGTACATTCACGTGATGTAGTTAAATTGCTTTTATTGTATAGCATTTCAATGCAATGTAAAGAGCACTTGATTTGAAGTGAAAATTAGGATAAATTTCAACAAAATCATGAACTAGTGGCTTAATATCAACTAAAAATTTAGACATTTAATTTTATCAATGATGTACTTAAACAACTCAATTTTCTAATCAATTAGCACATACCGTTGACCACCTTAAAAATTTAACAAAATTATCTGAGTTTGTAATCGATAAGTAAATCAACATTTTGCCACGTTAGCTGATTCCTTCCACTCCTTGATGACAATTAATGCCAAAGTGCTAATTAGTCAAAATGGAATTGTTTAGGTACATTATTAATAAAACTAGAAGTTTAGATGTTAAGTAGACATTGAGTTAATAGTTCATAGAGTTTTGTTTTAAAATTCCCCCTAAACAGTATTTTTATATCACATTTTCATTTTATATTTTATTGGTGTTACTTACATTTTGAGAGTAGCCGATGTTAATGGGGTTTAGATTAGTAAGTAAATAAAAAGCCTTGCTTGTTTTTATAGGAATGATTTCCGCGACTATGCGGAGCTTTGCTTTTGGGAATTTGGTGATCGGGTGAAAGATTGGGTCACATTCAATGAGCCCTATAGCGTCAGCTATTATGGCTATGGTTTGGGAGCCGTTGCACCAGGACGATGTTCTGTTTGGCAAGATAGAGGTTGCCTTGGTGGAGATGCAGCCACAGAACCCTATATCACAGCGCACAACCAGCTTCTTGCTCATGCAGCAGTAGTAAAATTGTACCGTGATAAATTTCAGGTTTCACTTACACTACATCACTAAACTATTGGTTTCCATCCAGACCTTTTGATTTGGAGAACCAAATTTTGAGTAGCAATTTATTCAAATAGATATAAAAAAAACTACATTATGTTGGATAAAACTTTTCTATTAGGATCTTCATAATTTTCCTTTGTTAGGTGGTGAGTACAATATTGGCAAGAAAAATCAAATACTTTATAGTGGTGAAAAAAATAATTGGCCAAAGGTCTTGAATTAACCATTGTGATTAATTGAGTTTTGAACATGCACAGTCATTTCAAGGGGGAAAGATTGGGATTATACTTGTGTCAGTATGGTATGAGCCTCTACAACAAACTAAAGAGGACATAGAAGCTCAACAACGAGGTCTTGCTTTCACATTCGGATGGTAAGAACTTAATGTACTCTACTAATGGATGTAGCTAGGTTGATCACAATATACATTTTCTTTCATGGATTTTCAAATTAGATACATTTGTTTTTTGCTCCAGCAAGAACATATCACATATAATTAATTTAATTTCTTTCACTTCCCTTTTTTCCTTTTTTGGGCCAAACCAATTTGATGGATGCCCCTTAATGTACAAAAAAACTTATCTACATTGGACATGTACTCAAAAGAACCTCTTAATAATACTACAAAAAAAAATATTAGAGATATACAGGGATATATTTTCTAGTAAGACTAGGCATGGATAGAAATTCCTGTAAAGTAAAAGTAAATTGCTAAAGCTAGTTTGGAAGAGTATGTCTTCCTCTAGAAATTGAAAAATGGAAGTACATCTTAATTTATTACGTGAAGAAATATTAGATCGAGAATGATTTTATAACACCTTAAACTTGAACTTGAAAAATGTTTCCTTGTGTGTAATTGTCCGATGTTATTGTTTATTTTACATCATTAAGTCATCTAAAGTACATTAATTTCATCTTTTTAAAATCATCTAAGAGGCCAAGAAAATTTATGCAATAGCTAAGAAAATTTATGCAATAGTAGGTTCAAATTTATTTATTTTTATTTTTTGCTCCAGGTTTATGCAACCATTGACAACTGGTGTCTATCCAAAAATAATGCAAGAAATTGTGGGACCGCGGCTTCCAACCTTTAATGAAGAAGAAACAAAGTTGCTAAAGGGGTCAATTGATTTTCTAGGACTGAATTATTATACTGGTTATTATGTAACTAGCGGAAATAACACTAATGCCCAAAACGTGAGTTATGATACAGATAAAAATATCGAAATTTTATGTAAGTTCACAATCAACATTCTCATGCTAATTTCATGCTACTTGCAAATTTTAATGAGATTTCGTACTTATTACATTATCATGATTTCTTTTTGTAGATGAGAATGCAAATGGTGTTCCGATCAGCATAAAGGCAAGTCTATCAAATTCACTTAACTTGGTTACATAGTGTTTTAAAGTAATTCAAGAAGCCATTTTCATGGCAATGGAATCCAAAAATGAGGAGGAGGAAAATAAGTACAGTTTGAATCCTTAACCGAAATTAATAACTACTTAAGGAGCTTGAAGAACAATGGTTAGAAATTCTAATTCCTATTTTCTTGACGGAAATGGTAGAGTTTCTTCTTTACATGGGCATGGAGAAACAAAATTAGGGAAAAAAGAGCAAAGATTAGCAGCGTTGGAATCATTAATTAAAACAAGTAATCAAGTAATTCAAAGTAGTAATGTTAGAAACATTTAGCATACTAAAATTTATGGTCATGGTTGTTTAGGAGGGTTAACTTTACATGAGTGATATTCTACTCGAAATGGTCATTTTTAATGGTTGGTAGTAGTTGCCTTAGGCCTTAGTCTCATTATGTTGGTAACTTGCCAATTTTATCTTTGTAGTACTTTTTCGATAAATGGAACAAGCGGTATTTTTTTTGTGTCATTATTGACGCGGTACTCTGTATGATAGCTTCTTCTATTGTTCTCTCTATTGATAATTTTGTTTCTTGTAAAAGACAAGAATTTGTTCTCACTATAGGCTATTTTTCATCAATTAATTTACAGGGTACTTCAGATTAGCTTTATTCTTATCCAAAGGGGATTCAAAAGACATTGAAGTACATAAGCAAACACTTTAATATTTCAGATCTTTACATTACTGAGAATGGTAAATTATTCACTATTTTTTCATTCTTTTTGTTAATGTTGGTTAATATCAAATCTATTGTTATAAAGGGGAAAAAATTTAAGAGAAAGATGATTATATTGCGATATGACACTAAATATCCCCAATTTTTTCATAGGCTTTGATGGTCCAAACAATTTCTCAAAAACAATTGCTACGGCTCGTAATGATTCAAGACGAATACAATACCACCAGGAGCATTTGTGTTACCTTCACCGAGCTATCAAGTACGTACTCAATTAAATTATGTATCTCTCTCACTCACATGGCTTTTGACATTTTATAATGGATTACAAGTATCATATATCTTGATCTATTAGTTTTTGATTGTATATGAACAGGAGTAGTGAGCTTAAATTCAATGTGAAAGGGTACTTTGTGTGGTCACTGATGGACAATTTTGAATGGGCTGACGGCTACAATATCCGATTTGGAATGATCTACATAGATTACAAAAATGGATTGACAAGATACCCCAAGCACTCAGCCATATGGTACAGCAATTTTCTCAAAGGCTCTCAAAATTGTAATGACGCAAAAGTTTCCTCTTATAAACTTCGGTCAAGAATCTTTGATGTGTAATGAAAGAAAAATGAAGTCCTCCATATCTAGACTTGAATAATGCCTAAGTTGACTTTGTGTCAAAGGCAATTTAAGCTTTTCCAATAAGATCTTGTTTTACTAAGTATGTTTTTTTTTTTTTTGATTTCTAAGTAGGGAGGCTACCCCTATTGTGTAGTCTATCGTCACCCATGGAATTATATAAGTTATTATCAAATCATCAACCACGTATATTCCTCAAAAAGTTGATGAAATAATATTTGTGCCTTCAAACATAGTAATGCTACATTTGGGTATTGATTTTGTAGAGGGATTGGATGTTGGAACTATCAAGGGTTAGAAAAATGATGCTTGCTTATACGTATTCATTTTTTTAAATTGAATTTTATCACAAAGTAGTTATTATTCTTTCTGTTTTCTTAACCCTGTCAAAAACAAAATAAATAACTTTAGCTTCTTTCCATGTTTTTCTTTTCCTTTTTTTCTTTTGTTTTAATAATCCAAAATCTAAACACAACAAAAAATTCATATGACTGCAGATGTGGATGAGAATGCTTGTGTTCAATGGCTCATCGATTTCTTCAAAATCTTGAAAATTACAGTAAACCTACACAAGTGGTAAAAGTTAAGATAAAGTTTGGTATTACACCTTTTTGTAAATTTGGACCCATACTGGACTGGGCCAATGTGAGACTGATATGTTGAAGGAGGATTAGTTTGCTCTCTAAGAGTGTCAAGAATCATAAATAGTGTCTCTAACAAGGGCATTGTAGCAACCTTAGTCTATTTTTAGGAAAGATATGAAACATTTTCATAAATGTTCAAAAATGTCAAGATAGTGCATTGACTTTATCTATACCCCATTTTCCTTTACTACTGTGTTCTAAAGGAACTACATGGCAGGCCACCTCATCGAGGTCGTCAAAACAAAAGGTCTTTAAAAACATCAACCAAACCCTAACATGGGGAAAATTACATGGTCTCAAATCAAAGAACATTGCAAAGATATTGATAGCAAGATACCCCGACTCCAAAGTCAGAAATACTTCGATAATGATTGCCCCCAACTATAAGCGACTAAAACCACCCTTCAAAGCATACCAGTCTCAAAAGTCTAATTCCAGATAAAGGTTCCTCAATTTGTTCTTTAAAAAGAGGGTATTTCAACGATCATATCAAATCACTCCCAATCATCTCATATGGAGGTTCGACTGTATGAAGTCACTGTCAATCGTCTTGCATGATAGTCCAATCATGTCGAATCAAATCTAATTATATCGTATAATGGTCTTATCATAGCAAATCACTCTTGAGCATCTCATATGATGATTCAATCATGTAAGGTCAATGCCAATTGTCTTGTATGACAGTTTTATCACTCTAAATCATCTTAATTATCACATATGATGGTTTAATCATATTAAATCAATGTGAAAGTCATGTATGACATTCTAATCGTAGAAAATCACAAGAATAATGCCTCAGCTTGCTACCCAAAAGGATGAAATGGCCGTAGGGCTTTGACCTTATAGCCGAACTGGGCATAGGGTAGGAAGGTTGGTTCAACCCTCTGGACTTGGGCCATAGGTGTCACGCCCCCAAACCCGAGGCACGTAAACAATGTAATAAAAGCTTACAAAATGGACCCAAGGGTTAGAGGATTACTAAAAAGGGTCCTACCGAAGTTAAACCATGTTCCAACAAAGCTTTATCAATCCATTTGGAAATCTTATTAGAAAACCAGATTTACTTTCATAGTTCCAGTTAAAACCATTTCCACAAAATGATTTTAGAAAAGAAAGTTAAACCAATGAAAAAAAGACTCTCGACGCTTCACTTTAAACATAAAGAGGGGTCCTGAAACAAAGTTTGGATGAAAAAGACTCATTTATACACAAAAAAAAAATTCAGATAAAGCCTTTCGAGCGAATCTAAGACTGCTCGAGCAGTTACCCACCAGACAACTCACTCGAAAAATTGCTTTAAAAAAAAGGATTTACAACCAACTCATTTTAGAAAGAGAAGGGTTCTAAAATCTGAAATAGCATTAAAATCAACTTTTAACATGGAAATATAACCAAAATCTCATCTCAAAAACCTCATGCGAGGATCATACAAGATTCCATTCATCCAAAAACATTGAATTTATGGCCTTAAGGCCTTACAACCCCAAAAAATCAAGAGTTCAACATACTAAGAACATAATTACATAAATCCAACAACTTCCAATTTATAATTACATCTTTCCAATACAATTCACAAAATTATACACTGAGCCAAGTTTTCCAATCAAAACATGCTAGCCTTCTTTCATGGCATGGTCTCATCGTTAGCACTTGAAAAAAATGAATTCAAACAAAATGAGCTGAAACAAAAAATGAATTCAAATAACATGAGTCGAAACTCAATAGGATTCTAACAACCTATATGAAGCATGCTCGATATGCAACGAGCAATTCTATATCAATGCACTCAAAGATCCAACTTTCCCTCACAACCACCCAAAAATCATAATTTCCTAACCCAAACATTATCATACTGATAATTTAACTTCTTACTACACACATTGCCACCTTTATGGTCACACCGAAGGGTATGGCAGCCCTGCACTCTTTTACGGGATTAACCGAAGGATAGGCACCCAATCTTGATCAAGTTTTTGGTCTTTCACTGAAAAGCTAATCAATCCCACATTAATTCTAAAACTTCCTTAATATTTACAACATATCACTTCAATATTATTAGCCCGTCAACCATTACACATGGTTTTCACCTAACCACAATATATATTCACTACATGGCTAACAATTCGATTCTCATAATTATCATAGTATCTCAATTTTTACAAATTTGATTGTCAAATCATTTTGAAGGTTAAACCCCAAATTTTCTTATCCAACAAGATTTTCAACAAAACCCCAATTTATGCATATTTTTCCTAAATATAAATAAAGTAGTATCATCATGGTTTCAAAACTCAAACCAAGCTTCACGTTAACTTCCCATTTGATCACTTTTTTCCCTCAAATAATGAAAATATATTGTCCCCATGGATATAAACACAAATTAAATACCCTTTATGCTTACTTCATCATCATATCTCAACAAACCCATGTTTAATCCAACAAACCACTCACACCCAAATCCAAGATTTCAAGTCCACGTACTTTTATGTCAAATACACGAAATAGAATAAGATTAATTGCATATATATCACAAAGGATCATAGGGGAGTAAAAATCTTGCCTCGTTAAGTCGAAAATCAAGAATGGAAACACCTGTAGAGATTCTAGAATTGCCAAAATTGAAACGTTCAGTTGGAGCTGAAGCTCTAAAGAGAGAGAGAGAGAGAGCTCAAAAACCATCTATAACGTCTTAATCTTTGAGAGAGAGAAAGAGAGACAAAATGGAAGAGAGGAAGAGAGGGATTCGGTGGAGACAAGAGAGGAAGCTGAATTTGGAAGCTTCCCCAATAAACTATGCACATTGTCCTTCTCACGGGTGTATTCTAAAAATCATGAATTTTATTTAGTTTGAGTATTTAATTTTATTTTTAATAAAATTATTTTCTATTTTATGAGAATCTTAATGAGCAATGAACGCAATATAATTTCTTTAATGTTATTCATAGTTGTCTTTTATTATGTACAGTATTTAATCTAGTGTGTAAAGTATGACTTGCACACAAAAGATCAGATTATAAGTTCTTGCAGAATATAAGTTTTTATTCACAGTTTAGATGGAATTGGACAAACCATCGGTACGATTATAGTACAACGTTTTAGTAGACCTATCTTAGTTACGAAAAATAGATAATAGCGTCGTCTATTATTCTTACTCTTTGTGATAGTACATTTTGTGTGTATTAAACAGGACCACATTAGGATAATTAATTTTATACTGACTATATAAATTAATTCGCACCCTAAGGTTATTATAATTATTTATGCTCTTAATCTAGAAATAATTATTATTTGCGTATATTTAATATTCGTTATTTTGATTTATTAGAGGGTGTGATCTTTTATGGGTCAATAGTCCTGGTGAGTTCAATAGCGGTATTAATTATATGATGAATATTAATTATTGACGATACCCTTTTAAGGAAACTTATTAGTTTTGACGGGGCTAAACCCTATAGGTGGATTTAATTATCCAACTGGCAAATAAGTTAAGCGGAAGAGTTTAAGAAATTTTAAGAAGCCGATTCAATTAAATTGTCAATAATTAAATTTAATTTACAGATATTGAAAATCTTAACGTGGGGAGATGAGTTAAGTATTTAATAGCAGGAGCTCGAATAATTAGTTTTGAGAATATGACTGGGAGTGCAATTACGATTCTTTAGTGGTATGAATTGTAATTTATATTTTTATGAAATTGCCTCAGAGGTAGACGAGTTTTCATAATTACATTAGAAACCCAATTCAAAGTTACTCCACAGATCCCCACTGTAGTCCTATATATGCGGTTATGCTAAACATAAAGCATAAGTAGTCTTTTAAGACTAGAGTTTCCATGTATTCTCTATTTGATTAGTTTAGCAAGTTTAAGTTCACGAAAGATCATAGTCCACTCTACGTTCGTGACACGCATCGAGAATACAGTAGACGGCCTGATCGGAGCTTCAACTCGAAGAATTCAACTCGACCCAATCAAGAATGTATAAAGAATCTGGCTCATACTTTCACAACATAGAAATATGAAAAATGTTGTACACTGATGAAAGTTGTGGAGTTAAGGTAAGATGATAAGTCACCTCTCCAATCCTCTCAAGGATCTCAAATGGCCCTATAAAACCTGGCAATAATTTTCTACTCTTACCAAAGCTCATCAAACCTTTGCGAGGTGAGACCTTCAAATATACATGATCACTCACTTCAAACATCAAGGGTCTTCTCCTTCTGTTTGCATAACTCTTTTGACGACTTTAGGCCGTCACTAGGCGTTGTCGAATAGCAGTAATTTTCTCAGTCATCTCACGCACAAGTTTTGGTCCTAACACAGCTGTCTCCCTACATCAGTCTAACAAACAGGTAACCTACAAGGTCTACCGTACAAAGATTTAAAAGGCGTCATCTTAATACTCGATTGATAGCTATTGTTATACAAAAACTCTGTCAAAGTTAATGATCCTCCTAAGATCCATGAAAGTCTAACATGGATGCTCGTAACATGTCTTCCAAGATCTGTATAGTGTGCTTGGACTAACTGTCCATCTGGAGATGAAAGGCGGTGCTAAAAAGCAAATTCATTGTCAAAGTTGGCTGAAGGCTCTGCCAAAAACGTGATGTCAACCGAGGATCTTGATCAGATACAATAGATATCGACACCCCATGGAGCCGAACGATCTCACTTACATACAGTCTACTAAGCTTATCCACCGAATTAGTCATACAAATGGGAAAAAATGTGCAAACTTGGTCAATCAATCGACCACCACCTAAATGGCATCATACCCTCTCGGTGACCTTGGAAGTCCCGAAGTAAAATCCATCGTGACGTTCTCTCATTTCCACTCTGATACAGGCAAAGGCTATAATAATTCCGATGGTCTCTGATACTTGGCCTTCACTTGCTGACAAGTAAGGCATTACAAAACAAATAGCGCCACGTCTTTCCATCAAAATTAACGACGTAAGTTATGATACATCTTTGTGCCACCTGGACACACGGCTAATTGAGAATGATGAAATTCATAAAGCACATCCTCATGACACGATTTTGGTACAAATAATCTCCCCACAAATGTCAAACTCTAAACCAAATGTTTGGTCCACCCTTTGGCATTCTTGTCACCCAAAACAAGTTCATGAAACATCTGGGCCTCACTATCCTACTACTGTGATTCAACAACGCGACTAATAAGAGAAGGTTGTGAAACCACCATGAATAATGTGGCATACCCATCGGTCTCTACAAGATGTAAATAGTACTCTTTAACTTCCCCAAGCATGTTCCACTCTCGCATGGCTATATGGGCCAAAGAACTAAGGATTCCTTACTAAGGGTGTAGGCCACTACATTGGCCTTCCCCAAGTGGTACTACAAATCAAATTCATAATCGTCAAGGTATTCCATCCACCTTCGTTGTGGCAAATTCATGTCTTTCTGGGAAAGAAATACTTCAAACTCTTGTGGTATGAAAATACTTTAAAATGTTTTCCATACAGATAATGCCTTCAAGTCTTAAAGGCAAGAACCACAGCTGCAAGCTCCAAATCATACGTCGGATAATTCTTCTCATGTGTCTTAAGTTGTCGAGAACTTTTGGCAACAACTCCACCCTGCTGCATAAAGACACAACCTAACCCATCGCGTGATGCGTCGCAATATGCGGTATAACCTAATCCATGCTCCAGTATAATTAGAATACGGGCACTCGTCAATCGTTTCTTTAATTCTTAAAAGCTAGCTCACAAGCCTCATTCTATAAAAATTTAACCCTTTTACGTGTGAGATGTGTCATAGGCGCAACGAAAGCAGAATAGTCTTTAACAAACCTCTAGTAATACCCCGCTAACTCTAAGAAACTCTAAATCTCAAACGCACTTTTTGGTCGCTCCCAGCTCATCACGGCCTTGATTTTAGAAGAATCCATTGCTACACTATCTCCTGAAACCACGTGCTTAAGGAACTTTACTTTCGACAACCAAAATTCGCGTTTCTCGTATTTAGCATATAGGCAATGCTCTCATAAAAGTTGAAACACAATTATCATGTGTTCCTCATGGGCCTCACTCGAAGGTGAATAGATAAGGATATCATCCACAAATACAACTACGAACCTATCAAGATAAGGGTGGATGATGCGATTCATCAAGTCCATGAACGTCGCCGGTGCATTAGTCAGCCCAAATGGCATGACAAAAAATTTGTAGTGTCCATAGCATGATCGAAACGTCGTCTTCGCAATGTCCTCCTCCTTCACTCGTAGTTGGTGATCTCAAGTCAATCTTCGACAAGTAACTAGAACCCTTTAGTTGATCAAACAAATTGTCAATTCTCGGCATAGGGCATTTATTCTTCACGGTCACTTGGTTTAATTTTTGATAATCAATACATAAGCGTAAGGATCCATATTTCTTCTTGCAAAACATTCGAAGCTCCCCAAGGTGATGTACTCAGACGTAAAAACCTTTATTTAACATCTCTTAAAGCTTCACCTTCAACTCTTGCAATTCGGACAACGCAAAATGGTATGGTGTCATAGAAATAGGTGCGGTCCCCAGTATAAGGTCAATGGAAAACTCTACCTCTCGTTGTGGCAATAGCTCAAATAACTCATCAGGAAAGACATCGGGAAAGTGACAAACAATGGGAGGGAGTTCCCCTCAAAATGAATCAACCTCGCTCATCAACAAGCTGTAAAGAAGAAGGGTAAGATTCTTATGATTTCTTAATTTGAAGGTAAGGGCATTGAACCATCATCCCAATCACCTACAAAATAAAAATAGTTGCCCTCCGATGTATAAATGGACACTCACCGTTTGTCACAATCTATGTAAGCGTGATAGTTAATCAACCAATCCATTCATAGGATGATATCGAAGGTAGGCATATCTAAGACGATAAGATCAAACGTTAGGTGGCGGCCGACAATGTCAATCTCACATGATCTACAAACTCATTTCAACAAAGCACTCCCTCCTACCAGAGCCTCTACACACAAAATGCTTCCCAATGCATTTATCTCCAACCTCAATGCATATGCGAATGCAGATGAGATGAATAACTGTGATGCTTCCATGTAGATAAGAACACTGGCCCCTAAACTGTATACTAGGAAGATACCTCAAATGACAGATGTACTAGCGGTGGCATTTGGCACTACTGGTGCATTCGAGGTGCACGACTGGTGCCTTCGAGGTTCTCAGCTCAAAAATGGAAAAACTCACCCTTGTGTTCCCCAAGTCTGCCCACTATAACTCTGCATTCTTGGCTATCTCATAGGCTGAACCAAAATGGTCGCTCTCACAACTCTACACATTTGCGCCACTGACTGCTGCTATGACTAACTTTGACCATGTCGTCCCTAAACGGTCTAAACTGGATGGGATCTTGTTGTACTCTGTATAGTCCCTCCCTAAGGATAATATCGGTGCACGTGTTCCGTCTGACCACTCTAAAAGCACATAAGGGGCCCTCTCCCCTAGGGCTAAGTCGGTGCATGACTCTGTGACTGGCCCTTTTGAGGGCAGTCGATGGTGTGATGACCAGGTTGTCGGTATGTGAAACAAATCATCTTTCTGCGCTCCGATAGTCTTGAAAAAGCTATAGAGGTGCTGATGCAGAACATTGCTGCTGCTAATAAGATTCTGTGGGTAAAGAAATAGAGGTGAACTGTCTCTTCCCCTTTATAAGGCTTCCTTCTAACTATGCATTAGTTCCTTCAGTGTGTGCCCTAACTTCCCTCGCTTTGCAAGTTTCTGCTAAAGTATTCCCCACTATTATTATAGACTCCATCAGTTCTAAAAAAATGTGAATTCTTGAAGCAGCTACTCGATCTCTAATGACCCTGTTCAAACCTTTTTGCACAAAGCTCATCTATGGCCACTACTTCTTGGGAAAAATGAGACAGGTTGGTAAACTTAGCCTCATTTTGTACCACGATCATTCCCCCTCAAGTGAGAGAAAGGAAATCCTCTCTGTAGACATCCTTAGATGACTTCGGGAAGTATTTCTCAAGGAACACATAGGCAAATGCAGTCTATGTACCCTCAATTGTTGTTTTTGAAAACTTCCAACACTTATACGCATCTCCCCGTAGTTAAAAGGCCATGAAATTTACTCTCAAATCATTCTCCACAATCTGCAGAGTGTCGAGAATCCGTGTGACGAGCTCTAGCCATCAATGGCAACCTTAGGGTTTGGGTCCCCCATAAACGTTGGAAGGTCTAATCATTGGAATTCCCACATTGCAAAACTGGCTCTAGACTCGGGAGCTCTAGCTCCTCCCTTTGCTACCACGGCCAAGGTGCGCATGGTGTTCATCATCTCTCACATGAACTCAACACCCCCAACTTGTTCCTAAGGAGCATCCACCTCTCCAACTTTAGGAAATTGAGCAAATTCGCAGCCCCTACCAGGACCACGACCACGACCACGACCTCTCCTCCAAAGCATCACGCTATATAAAAGAATTAAAGAGCGAATTAACTCGTGGGTTTGATATGTCATCACTCTTTTGGTATACAAATCACACTTAATCATATTATCACTTAACAACCTATGGATCACCCTATCACATCTCACGTAACAAGGAGCCTCAATAAGAATAAAAATCAATCCGGGCAACTGAATTAGATTTTTCATTAGAAATAATGTAGGCCAAACGCCTTTCTTATTTGAACTTGAGAGTTGTTGACTGGATGTGTAAGGACCCAATTTTTGAATCTCGGTGTTAGCATAGACGAAAAAAAAACTATAGAGTCATGTCACGAATTACAACCTAAAAGCTAAAACCTCGAAATAAATCTCGGAACAAAAACTCTAATTATTTAAATATCGCAAAATAATAAGCTCAAACAATGAAAAAGGTACTTAAATTAATTCTTATCTAATCACAAAAATAACTAAATGGGGTCATAATAATTTTACATAACCAAAAAAAAAAATTGAACCAAACATAAAAACTAATAAATTAATTAAATTTCATAAGAAAAGTAACTCAAATTATACGTTAGGTGACTCATTTCTTGAACAACATAGTATAAATATGCCATTATATCATCAAAACACACCAACCGAATTCTTTCTCTCTCATTACTTCTCCTACACACTCATATTCCAACCTTACATATTTCAACCTTATATATTCTTCCACCATAAAACTCACTCTCCATAAAATCACTCAAGCCTAGGATTTGTCTTGAAGGTAAGTTAAACTCTCTAAAATTCTCTTATCCTACTCAAATCTAAATCCATCTTAACCAACCTAAATGATAAAATAAGGATTTTACATCAAAGAGGCAAGAAAAATGGGTTAAAAACAAAAATAGGGGCGGTTGTGGGCTGTTCTTCTAAGTTACAATGTGTAGAAACTATTTGATGAGAGATCTTTGTTTTATTTATTATAAATACTTGTTCTTATTTTGTAAGTTATACATATTACATGTCAAGAATAGAATTAGATCTAAGTCATGCGTGAAGGGATAAAAGTTAGATTCTTGAATTTCATTTTTATTTTATTTTCGCTGCGTGCTGGAGTTAGATTTTGAAGTTATTTTTCATGCAAAATTGGTTGAACAGATTTGGGCTTGTAAAACTCGAGATGTGTTTTTTACCAAAACATGTCAAAATTTGGACCAGTCCTCATTGCAGAGGCAAAAATCCCATTTTAAAATGTGATCTATGTTTTGGCCCTTTCATGAATGCTGTAGATAACATAATTTTCTAACTATCTTCCAAAAATTGGTTTGTTTTGTTGAGTTTTGATTAGCCAAACACCCTCTATAAGTTTCTATTCTCGTTCAGAGAATTAGAACCAAATCTGTCCATTCCTTTTGTGAGATCAAAAACCAATGTTTCTTGTGATTAAATCGAAAGGTGTTCTTCATAAGATATTTAGTAGACTTCAAAAGCAAGTTGCTGTAAAAATTTGAGAAATAAAAGAGTTGAATTGATGCCTCAAATAATATTTGTGATCTCTATTTTTCTGTTATGAAAATCACCACTTCGAAATTTTGAAGGTTGCTCTGACACATTTTCTTAGGAGGGCAAAAGCTTAAGTATTTTCTTAAAAAACCACACCAAGCATCCTTCATAAAAGTTTTAGGGGACATTTTTGTTAGCCCAAGGGCTTCTTTAATTGATTTTGATGATTTTCATAATCCATTTCCTATAAATAATCGTCTTTAATTGGATAATAATTCTTAATTCCAAAATGAAAGTGTTAACTCATTTTGAACA
>JAULJZ010172126.1:0-5000 GCA_032270985.1 Heliamphora pulchella
TATCTCACTCCATTTGGTGGTCTTTGATAAATGTTTCAGTTTTCAGAATGTATATTGAATGATTTACTGAAGAACCAACTTCCAGAGTTCATTTAGTTCCTTTTCTTTTCTCTTTATGAGTCGTGGCTGTAATAGTGCAGCAAACTAGGTAGCTAAGAGTCTTGTTGGGGTTTGGCACTTATTTTGGTATGGCACTCCCCCTTGGTGACCTTTAACAACAGTCTAATTTGTTGGGCTCTTGGCTGTAGTCTTTTTATCATAAATGGCATGAATTTCTATTGTTTGAGGGAAAAGGTATTTATTCTATCATTGCAGTTTTCCCCTTAATTTATTATTGCATGTCATTTTTTTGTTTGAACTTCTGATGCACAATTTTCAGTCAACAGACTTATTGGGATATTCCAGGAGTTCAATATACAAAATACAACTTTCTATGCCTTTTGATTCTGAGGCCCCAGAAAACGCTATGTGATACAAAATCACTGTGGAGTTATTTTTCACTTGTTTCTTGTCAGAAGCCTTAATGGAAATTGGCAAACGTGATGGACACTGGAGAAATGCTTGAGTGATGTTAGAAACTGCTGCTAGTTGAATCACCTGTTCCTTTTTATCTTTTACTTTCATTTTCCCTTTCCTCTCGTTCAACTGGAACTCCAAGGTCAGCCACCTTGTTAAAAATTTTACGCATAGCAGAACCTGGCTCAAGACCCAATTCCTTGGGTTTGGTTGAATTGTTTGGTGTCTTATTGTTCTTGCCCAATCATCATTTCCTTTCTCGTGTTTGAAGTTACAATGATATATTTTTCTTTTGTTTTTATATTTTCTTGGTTGCTTATATTTCATGAACTGCGCTGTAGAATTGCAGGTTTCATCATTTATTTGGGTACACATATAGGAAAAATCGCCATGGATTTTTGTACTTACTTGTAATTTCCTCAATGGTTAGTTATGTTGTTATTATGCTAAAAATTGTAGGGCTACCAACATAGGTGTCCATGAACGTCTCAGACCCTGTCCAGACCCTGTCCGTGAAGGAGTTCATTTGGTCTTGTTTGATCATGGAACAAGCTGGGCTTGTGCCATGTTCCATGGCATGCTTTCTTGATGAGTAAAGCTTCTGCAACTGTGTTCGGGTAGGTTAGCCTGTTAGGGTGTTTATAAAAATCCATTTTATCATCCTAAGTTCATGTTTGGTTATTATTGCCGCCTTACAACTTCCATTCCCCTTTCTAGAGGGCAGACACGAGGTGAGACATACAACTGATATGACGTCATCGTTGTCATCACGATCATTGTTTTTGTATTGGTAAAATGTCCACTCTACAATGAGAGAGAAACTCAGAAGACGAGACAATTTACTTCTAATTGCACCGATAGTGTTCTTTCACCCCTATTTGCCCAGGCATGGGTGACAGTGTGTTTCTAGGTGCCAAACTTGTCAAATCTCTAATTGAAGGATACACAGACTCACCAAAAAGGGATCGTACTTTTTATATTTTAATCTATTACGCAGAATAAAATGGTGTTTTATAAAATCTAGTGTGTTAAAAAGACGTGTTACACATTTTCAGCAATTACACAATAAAACATACATATATTGACATTGTTAAATGAAAATGTTTTAAAAAGTGTGATGGGGATCACAAAGAGAATTCCACACCTTTTTTCGGCACGAGAGATTCAAGAGAAGATTTTGGGATTTTATGTTATTTTGTTGAGATTTTATTTCTAAATATGTCTTTGTTTCGTTTTTTTTATTTCTATTTTGGTAACCCTTATATATATATATATGTATATATATATATATATAGAGAGAGAGAGAGTATTGATTTTGAATTTGAAGAATAATTTCTGAGTTTTACCCTTTCTTCTTCTTTTTAATTTTCTATTCCTCTATATCTCTCTCTTGGTTCTACACCAAACTATTCAATGGGAAGTATCGGATACATGCCACAACCTTGTCCACGTGTTAAGTGTTCGATAAAGTACTTGGTTTATTTTGAAGAGTCTATGTAACATGACCTCATGTTCTTCCTTGTTTTCCTTTCTCGTCTTTCCTTGTTGCTGTCAAATAGTTCGTTTATTGTTTCAAAAAGTTCAGCAGGATTTAATAAATCATAAGTTGTTTTCCAATGATATGTTATTGTTGGAATCTCACTGTTACTTGATCTACGATTTAATAAATCTCAAAATGAAAATGTTGTGTGATTTATTTCAAAGAGGTTTTTACACAATTGTTGTTATAGACTTTTGTCCTTTTTGGGAGACCGGATGATGGACAACCTGACTCTGATGAAACTTTGTGTCATGTATGAAATGTCTTTTGTCATCTTATTGACACCATTTTTTGCCATAGAAAATAGAAGAAGTATATCAAGCAATATCATAGTTATCAAATCGTAAATTGAAATTTTAATTTTGTCAATGACTCAATTGTAAATCGAATTGAATCGAGAATATTAAAATCCTTTCATTAATATGATATTAAACACTTTATATGTATGAAATAAAATAAATAAAACTTATAGTGACACAAATTATGCAGTAAGAACATGATTACATAATTAAATTGGAAAGATATATTTACTTTCATCAAAGAGGTATTGGCTCAAATCCTACCTAATATAAGATTACTTAAAAATCATAGTATATTATTTTTTTGAAATTCATAAATGGACCAAAAAATTTTAAAGAGAGTAGAATAATAGAAGGTGAAAACTCTATTTATTAAATTTAAAACACATTAAAACGTGTCTTGTATTTTTATTACTAATAAAAAAAGTTTTAAAAAATATTGTGTAATCCTTGATGCTTCTAGTGTTTAAAAGAAATTAAAGGTTACAAACATTCATCACATAGGCCCATAGCTCGGGCCGTAATAATACTACAGTTTTACAAAAAGGAAATAAGGAAGTTAGGAACATAAAATAAGATAATAAAAAACATAGTCTTCATCAAGACATATTGGCCACTGGCTTGAAAATGAAAATAACATTATGACAACATTAGCAAAGCTAGTGAGAACATAGATATAAGGGTTATCTTTTAACATGATTTACTTTATAAACCATTGCATCAAAGCACGCTTTCTTTTTTGTTTTTCATGAGATTCTCATCAAGCTAAACATATAACCATGTATGCAAATCATAATTGTCAGATAAGCTTATGACTTCATAGTAATATATATTGTTTAACGGATATCTGCTAGATAAATAGAGAGCAACCCTCAAATCATGGAATTGATATCAATCTGTCGGTCATATGGAATGACCTCCATTCTTATACTAGTCACCTCTGGGTATCTTTATTTCTCTCGGACCAGTACTATCAGATGAACCAATCCTCAATGATGTCCTTTATTTTTGTTTGTATAGAGCTTGAGTGAGTAACCTCTTGTCATTTTGTTGCCTTATTTTGCGCAATGAGTTTCATATGATATTTGGGATACCTTCAATTCAAATGTTATTCTGTTTATGATTTTCTGTATACTTGATAATAAATATTGGAAGTGTAATTATCATATTTAAATCCTACAAAAATGTATTTTAATATTTTGTAACATAAATTAGAAATGAAAAAAGAATTAAGAACCTATTAGGTTTACCTTATTATTATATTCTCTACTCACCAAATGAGCAACAAAATGTATATGATTATTTCTTACACAATAAGTTGAATTCTAGCATTTTCAATATAAAATATTCGTTAAATAGAAGTTCGAAATTTGTTCGATTTGATAACTTTAAAAATCAGATGAATCGTAGTAAGATTCATCACGATTCTACTGCAAAATAGATTCATTCATTGCTTTGTATCGATTTATGTATGAATCGTGAATTGAATCGCGAACTGAACTGTGAATCGTAAGATTCTGATAACTATGCGTAATCATTATTTGGCAATGTTCCCTTGTCCTTGGACATGGGAGATGGACGAATCTAACACTTAAGACACTACTGACACCAGTCACCCGCATTCAAGTCCGTGTTACATAGATGGACTCTCTTTAGTTTTGTTTTCCATTTGCATAAATAATTCCCCGCTACAGTTCTTAAAGTTTGATATGGGGTAGGGCTATCAAAAGTATAAGTAGTAATATCATTCAAGCACGTAGAAAAACCTTTGCAGTTGTTCTATTTTAGTCGTGACATTGGAGAAATCACTAACGCTAGTGAAACTAGGAAGTTTGCAATTTTTTATGTAATTCGACACGATGCAAGGGGTCATATTTGCCATGTTGGATATAGAGGATAAATTGTTTGACAGTTTATATGTAGAATAAACATAAATTGCTTTAACAGTATCGTTTTACTTGAGAATTACAACTTTAAGCATTTTTTAGCAATTTTTTAATTCATCTGATCTTAATATTTTAGTATATCTTGCAATACATGATATGGCAGGTTGTTGGTGGAAGAAAAGCAGATAGTCCATCCTTGATGGATGCTAAATACGAAAACTATGTGATAATCTCCCTTCAGCTATTCTTCCTCTTCCTCTCCTTCTTTCTACAGTTTGAAGTACTGAAGTCCCGGGGATTGTATGGGGCATGAAAGGCGCAAAATTGAAGAGAGCTTAAGTCAAGTCAAGCTAAACTTGGCTTGACCACCTGGGCTGAGTTCTAAACTTTATGATGACTGACATGTCGAGTTGGAATATGCTTACTGAATTCTGAACTGATCCTGGAGTCTTCAAGATGATGTTTTTTGACCGATTTGAGTCAAACTTCATAATTGATTTTACCTAATTAGTTGTAGACACATAATGTTAAATGTTCTACAGTTCTATGTTGTTATGCACTTCAAATTCATGCTCTTTTTGCTGTTTTGGTGAAGTATATTATTTTTGGGTGGGTCAGACTGAGACTCATGAGATAAGAATTTTGATATTTTGCTGAACCTGTTTAAACTTGTTGACTGGCATACGTGCATGGTTTATTCTTCTTGAAATGTATTTGAGTGTGCATGTGCAGTTATTCTTCATAATTTTATTGCATTAG
>JAULJZ010172126.1:7500-14008 GCA_032270985.1 Heliamphora pulchella
TCATTTTTCAGATGCTTATTTTCATTTGTTCTCATTTATTACGAACCTCTTGGACTATCTTCTGTAGGTGAGGGCAATGGAATGTATCAGGCAGTTGCTCCTTAGATGTGCTGAAGCTCTGTTTTTATTGCAACTCCTCTCGCAGCATCATGTAACGCGCTTGGTTCAGAATTTCAATGCTTATCTTCGACAGGCATTGGTTCAATTGACATTCCATCAGCTAGTCTGTTCTGAAGAAGGTGATCAACTTGCTACAAGGCTTATATCTGCTTTGATGGAGGTACATCCTTTTTTTTTATCAGCAACAAAATGAACTTATATTGATAAAATAGAAATATACAATAGGAGTGAGGACAAGAAGTCTGCTGAAAGAACTAAATAAACCTAAGACACATCCAACTACAACGAATCACACACCCTCTAATCTCTAGAATTCAAGAACCATGGAATACCCTTGAATCGAGGTGAAACCTATACACAAAACGATGATATATAACACACTATATTCTATAAAAGAATTGACATTGTCAACCTTATTCTCGAATATCCTAGCTTTGCATTCCAACCAATCCCAAAAATTGCTAATATAACACAATTGCACAAAAATTTCGCTATGTTTGACCCGAAGCCACTATAATCATATAAAATCATTTTTAAGAAACTCAATGGTGCCATTCAAGGAATGTCTGCCAATGAAATAACCTATTCCATAGAGAAACCCAATAGGCAATGCAAAAATTGGTGATCCAAGGATTCTCCTTCTTTTCTACGCATGACTCGCCATTGATGGTAAAGATAACTATTTGGTCTCCTTTTTGCAACATGTCATTAGTCATGAGACTTACATAAATCAAAAAATCACATCAATATCTTAACTTTAAGAGTTCCTCTCACTTTTCAAATTTCCTTTTGGTAAGAACAGGAAGTGTTATTTGGATTGTCAACGATTTGATCAGAAAAATGATTTAAAAGAAAGAACTCCCAAGAAATGAAGAGACCATACCATTTTATCAATATTGCTTAGTCTCAAATAATAATTAGCTAGATTAACCACCAAATGCGTCATTTCAATCGATTCCCTATTATTGAGGTTTCTCAAAAAATTGAAGTTTCATGAAATAGGAGCCGTGCTAGAATGCCATGGAAGCAATGGATGCACAAGGGGAGAGAACCAATTGATACAAACGAGGGAACATAACGTTGAGGGAAGCATTACCCATCCATACATTCTCCCAAAATCGAACACGCTCACCATTACCCACTTTCAAAGAAACGAACCTCATAAACAAAAGGAAGATTTTAGAAATAGCATTCTAAGGAGGGCAATAGCTCCTATTAATCACACGAGAATCTCATCCATTAGCTTGATACCCATATTTACTTGTAGTGACCAAGTGCCAAAGTGAGTTTTTCTCGATAGGATATATCCACCACCACCATCATTTACCAAGGAGAGCAACATTCCTAGCTACAGTAGTTCCAATCCCAAGATCCCCTTTTGCTTTGGAGGTACTTCTATGTGACTATAACAGATCTCCTTAACAAATTACACGCAACTGCTATTGTTTGGTTACTAATTTTCCCCCTCTTGTTATATATATATTGAATGTTTGGTTAGTTATGTTGGGTCTATCTGGTATTGTTGCATTTTGAATTCCTCTTACAAAAGATATTATCCATGCCTCCAGTATTACACTGGTCCCGATGGCAGGGGAACAGTAGATGATATTAGCGGTAGACTACAAGATGGGTGTCCAAGCTATTTCAAGGAATCAGATTACAAATTTTACTTAGCTGTAGAATGTCTTGAAAGGGCTGCTGTGACTTCTGATTCTGAGGAGAGGGAAAATCTTGCTAGAGAAGCTTTCAACTACGTAAGTAAAGTTCCAGAGTCTGCAGATTTGTGGACTGTTTGCAAACGCTTTGCAGATCTGAGGTTCGTTCATATGTTAATCTGAACCCTGTAACCTGCAGTTTCTTCAACTACTATTCTTCTAGTTTGATTGTTATCTATGGCATGATATGAGGTGGAAATTGCAGATTTTATGAAGCTGTGGTTCATTTACCCCTGCAAAAGGCTCAAACCCTTGACCCTTCAGGCGACGCTTTCAATGAGCAGATGGATGCAGGAATTCGAGAACATGCCCTTGCTCAGCGTGGGCAATGTTATGAGATTGTCACTAATGCTTTGCGTGCTCTAAAAGGTGAAACTTCACAAAGGGAATTTGGTTCTCCCATCAGACCTGTCGCACAATCTGCACTTGATGCAGTCTCTCGGAAAAAATATATTTGCCAGATCATTCAACTTGGTGTCCAATCACCTGATAGACTATTTCACATGTATTTGTATCGGACATTAATTGATTTGGGCCTTGAAAATGAGTTGTTGGAGTATGGCGGCCCTGATTTGGTACCTTTTCTGCAGAGTTCTGGGCGTGAATCCGTACAAGAGGTGTTGCTTTGTGTTTTTTAGCAATTTATTTATCCATTATTATGGTGTTCAAAGCATTCACATCTCATCATTTATTTTTTATGTCTATTTTTCCTAGGTTCAGGCTGCTTCTGCAGTGACATCAGCAACTTCTCCACTGGGTCAGTCAGGAGTACAGATTCCATCCAATCAAGAAAAATATTTTGAGCTTCTGGCCCGATATTATGTCTTGAAGCGGCAGCATGTTCTTGCTGCTCATGTTCTGTTAAGACTTGCAGAAAGGCGGTCTGCTGATGGGGAGGTCGTCCCTACTCTGGAACAGAGGTCCTTGCTAGCACCTATTGCAGATTTTCTCTTGACCTTTTTTTCCTTCCAGTAATTATCTGTTAAGCATGTCCCTGTTTAATGGAATTTCAAGCTTGACAGCACGTAAACACATGTTTAACTTAGTAGAGCTAACCCTTGCAATTTCTTGTCTTTTCTACCTAGAAGTAAATGGTCTAATCCACAGAAGTGAAACAAACAAACCATGGTTGGCATTAGGGTTAAAGACTCAAGTGTTAATCTATCTATTATTTTATTTAGTTTTTAGGAATAATTTTTATTAGCCTGCTTTATTCAGTTGAAACATTTGGGTAAAAGATTCAAGCGGTACATTTTAGAAAAAAAGATTCATGCAACTAGTCCCGAGTAATTGGGTTTATGATATAATTGGAGTGAGTTTAGGTGCATATGTGACTAGAATATGATATGGTACATGTGTATCAAAGAAAGCAAAAGGAGATTATGGCGTCTTTCTGATCACTTCAGATACAACTGGCTTCCCTAGAAGCTGTGTGGTTGCCTGAGGAAACTAATTCAGTTGTAGTTTCCTATTCAAGGTGGGGTCAATGTCTTGTTGGAGTTACTTAGGTGATGTTCCTCCCGTGGTGTTGTTTTGTTATCTCGCCAGTGCCTGTTGCTTCCCCACTACTTCCTTCCTAGGGTCTCTTTTTTTAAGAAAATAATAATAATAATATTTATCTTTTAGACACGTGATTTCATCTTCTATCATGTATTCTTCTCATTATGAAGACGTACTCTCTGTCTTATAAAGGATTAGGTGCATGTTTTTTTGTCGGCCTAAGAGTCATTTTACCTGAGGTGTTAGCCTGATCAAAGTAAACCCTCAGTTATTTCTTGTTTTCAGTTGATAGAATAAAGCCAATGGGTCTATAAGTTAAGTTGAACCAAACTGAAGTTGGATCGAATCATTTCCTTTTGGAATGGCCTGAATTCTGGTTTTACGCTGGTCACTTTCTGACAATTTTAATTGTCACATTGTCAATGTCAGGCGTCAATACCTAAGTAATGCAGTTCTGCAGGCCAAGAATGCAAGCAACAGTGATGGTCTACTAGGTTCTACCCGTGGTGCTTTCGACGATGGCCTGCTGGATTTGCTTGAAGGGAAGCTAGCTGTTCTTCGATTTCAAATAAAGATCAAAGAGGAATTGGAGGCCATAGCCTCTAAGTTAGAAGCATCTCCTAGCACATCTGAATCTGCTCCAATTGACTCGTCTCCTGATGGAACCCGTGCTGATCATGCCAATTTTATGCACTCTATAAGAGAGAAGGCCAAAGAGTTATCATCGGAATTAAAGGGCATTACTCACCTATATAATGAATATGCAGTTCCATTTGAGCTCTGGGAGGTATGTCCTCCCGTTTCTAATATTCACTTTGAGAGGATGATATCTGTATGATTTCTTCCAAACTCTTGGCACTTGTGAATATAATCTCATTGATATGTCTTCTCTCAAGTTTTGGCATATTTCATTATTGTATGACTACGGAATTTCCCCCTTTTGTTTTTGCGGGGGGGGGCCCCCCCCCCCCCCCCCCCCCTCCCCTTCTCCCTTGGGGCAGTGCCAGGAAAAAAGTTGTCCTTTACAGGAAATCCAAGGGTCCATAAGCTAGTTTCTACGACAGTTAGCTCCTGGTAGCCAGTCATTATGACATTGATGGAATATCCATTCCTTGCCATTTTCTTTTAAGTCTTCTTATTTGCTTACCTTACATCCTTGATTTGGGTTTTTAATTGTCTAGAATCCTTCTTTCAATGGTTTTCATTCCCTTTTTCACATCATATAGCCTATAACTTCATGCAAAGTTTTGCTGGTGCACCTTTATATCTGTTTTTTTGCCCTTAATTACTGTTCTTTGACCACCTCAGATTGGGGTATATGATCTAGAACTATATGCTGTCTCTCTCTAGTTTTTGTGGCAAACCACTTCGATAAAGGTTGTCAGGCCTTTGCAGCCAGTGATTGGAATTTTTATTTAGTATTTATCATTTTCGCTGGTTTGTATCTGATGGGTTTTCTTGCCTTTTGCTTTCAGATATGTCTGGAAATGCTGTACTTTGCAAACTATTCTGGTGATGCTGATAGTAGCATTGTGAGAGAGACATGGGCGAGACTCATCGATCAAGCTCTTTCACGGGGTGGCATTGCTGAAGCTTGTGCAGTACTAAAGAGGGTCGGTTCCCATGTTTATCCTGGAGATGGAGCTGTTTTACCTTTAGATACATTGTGTCTTCACCTCGAGAAGGCTGCACTGGTACATTTTTGTTTTTATTTATTTTTTATTCATTTTTTTTCTTGTTTTGCTTTTATTATTTTATTTTTCTTTTTTTCCCCTTTGTTTGCTCTGTGCCAGTGGCTTCATTTGATAGATGCTTATTGTTCAAATGAGTTACACACCAGATAATGGTGTCATTTTCCCCTTGATTCCTCACTTTCATTATTTAATACATTGATCTCTTTTTGTAGGAGCGATTGGTTTCAGGGGTTGAATCTGTTGGAGATGAAGATGTGGCAAGGGCTCTTCTTGCTGCCTGCAAGGGTGCAGTAGAACCTGTCTTGAATTCTTATGACCAGCTGTTGTCAAATGGGGCAATTTTTCCATCAGCAAATTTAAGATTGCGCCTCCTCCATTCAGTGCTGATTGTACTTCGTGAATGGGCAATGTCTGTATTTGCACAGAGAATGAATACAAGTGCAACCGGAGCATCTCTCATTCTTGGTGGTACCTTCTCAATGGAGCAAACGACAATATTTAGCCAAGGGATTCGCGATAAGATCATAAGTGCAGCAAACAGGTCAGTTTTTTTATTAATTCTTTGTTCCACTGGTCTTCAGGAAGTGTTGATATGTTGCAAACTTTTTTAGGGGTTGAGATTTATTCATTATATGCATTGATGGAATGATTGTAGCCTGCACTCTGCTGCATTGATATCCCTTGACATGCACATACTTAATCTACTGAACCCATCTAAATGTAAAAAATTGTTTTCACCCCAGATTTTTTCTATTTCTTACCGACTTCCTGAGGGCTGGCAACCAATGGGATTTTATTATAGGATAATTAGCTTTCCATAATTCTTAGTGCCCTTGGAAAGAGTGCAAAGCAAATGCAATCATTTGGACAGTACTTTGACAAAACATGTTTATCAATTCATAAGTTGGATCACACTAGTAATGCTTGTCATGAAATGAATGAAGCTCGGATGACCAATCTGACTCCATATGAGAAACCATAAGTTACTGAAAATGCATGCACACATACCCACCCTCTGGAAAAAATAAAAACAAAACAAAATGGAAAAAAAATAAAAACAACATGCACGAATAAACACAGATTCAGTAAGGAAGACTTTGCAAACTTGAATTTAGGGGTGCGCAGAAAATCCACTAACCTGCCAACCACAGCCAAACCAAGCAGTTTGAAAGAGTGATTGCGGGGAAGGTTGGACTGGTTAGAGGCTGAATTTGTGTAGTTTGGGTTCCCCACCCAATTTTATCTTCACCGTCCTCCTCAAATCACCTCACCTAGCTGTGCTCCTCCCTCCTTGCCAACCCTCCCTCTGCTCTGGTCTCTACTGCCACAGTTTCTGCACCTACCTCACCCCTGCTATCACTCGGTGAATGCGTGAACGGAGATCTCACTTTCTCATTGCCCTCTCTGGTCTCTGCAACAACGGACATAGAATCTCTTTATCTCTCTTCCTCAAGCTATCTCGAAGCTCTCTGTCCCTAG
>JAULJZ010172126.1:14027-24111 GCA_032270985.1 Heliamphora pulchella
CCTCCCCCCCCCCCCCCCCCCCCCCCGCCTTTTTGCCCTCTGCACCTCTCTTTTTCTTTGAAATGAACAGCATGGTTAGAATTTATAATTATTTATTTTTATCTTTGAAGATCTTTGATCTTTTGCTTCCCTGAGAACTAATTGTTTTGACCCAACTCCCAAGTACTACAACTTCAAGCATTCATCTTTTACGTGTTGCATTCAAACTTGATCTGGTCGTGGTCTAGTCATTTGTGGACCGCCCCACGTCTTTTTCAATGTCTCATCACTCGCTCACAAGAAATTGCAGATTCTATCATCAGTATTCTTGTACTTGTACTGATAAAAGTATTTTTTTTATTTGATATCGAATGGCAATATGATTTGATTCCCAGAACCCTGTATTTAGGGACGGAACCCTGTATTTTGGGGCGGAACTAGGATTTCTCCTTTTTGTTTGGGGGGGGGGGGGGGTTGGCGCAATGTATGACTAATTTTTTTAAACAATTTGAAAAATTTATTATATTCCAATCCAAGAATTAATAAGTCAATAAAAATCTAATACCACATTAAACACATAAAATTAATTTAACTCTAACATATGGATAAAAGAAAAATCATTAATAATTTAATTTGTTAAATATTTCAACTAAATCATCAAATTGTGTTAGCCAAACTATTATATGGGAACGTTTGGGCTCTCTTATTCCAATCATCCATGAGGCCAACTATGCACATTTGAGGGGAATACAAATCCTTCTTAAGTTTTTTTTTTTAATGACATTATTTGATTTCACATAAATAAATTAGATAACTATGAGCCAAAAATAATGCCTCCGAAAGCCCTGATAAATAACTTCGTGATTAATGAAAGGGGCATTGGGTTAGAGTGTTGAGAAATTTTAAAAAATCATTATAGCAAAAAGGAGAGAGAGATGAGTCTTGGTGCACATTAATCATCACACCCAGTGTAAAATAATGGATTACAAGCTAGAATTGCTTACTATAACCTTCTATAAGCTTTCCTTTATCAGACCTGGATATTTTCACGAAATGACCGTTTTTATCTTTGTAATAAACACAAAACTCATACAATTATATTCCTTTAACAAACTTTGACGAAGTATGTCCCTTATACAAATTTTGACAATTTGACCTCACAAGACTTGGAAGAAAAGGTATCAGACTAAAGAATTTACTTATATGGTACTTTAACTATCCAAACAATATATTATGTAGGGAACGGGCCATACTTTTTTTCTATTACATGTATAACTTACACTATTCAAGCCACTTCAAGAGTATTAGAGAATCTTTTCAAATGGGCATGGTCCCTCATTGTCTACAAGTGGTTCGGTCCTTGTCTATATTAATAGCTTTGATGTATTACTAAATATCTCTGTTGCAGTACCTCTGAACTTTGTGTTGCAAATCAACTGACTGATAATTTTTGGTTGCAATGTTAGTGAATTGTTGACTATACTAAGAGTTCTTTTAAAAAAAGAAAAATCTTGCGGCTGATTATACTTAATTCTGTTTTCTTTTTTGATACTGAATTTGTTATTATTTGTGATGAATTTGTGATGAATTCGTTCATTTTTATAATGTTCATCACAAGTTAGATCTAAACCGCATTATCCAACGAATTGAATCCACCATAAAATTTGACCAACTCACCGATTTGAAGATTCACGACTTGGTGGAAGTTAGAAAAATTCTCAACGCGCAAAGGGCAATGTGGATTAAATAAATACCCACAAACCGCCCCAACAGACCCGTGTACTCCCCTACTTGGATAGGACTTTTCAAATCCGAAGCAAGAGCAAGGGGCCTATTTGAGCAGTGGTGAGCAAAATGGGAGCAGCCTAAAAAGCCGCTGATTTTGTTTTTATTTTTTTTTTCCAAGAAAAAAGCTTATACACGTTCCAAATTTTTTAATTTTCTTGGGGAGTAAATGACTATAATAGTCTCAATTAAAAAGTCAACTTTCCTCTAAAAAAAATCGTGTCAATTCCAAACACTACAATTTAAAAGAAAAAAAGTAATAGTATACTAGACATTTTAATAAAAAGCAAAAGGCAAAAAAGCTACTATAAAAAACTATTCCAAAAAATATAACTTTTTTTCCTCTTTTATCTAAAAATGCTAAAACCTTTTAAAAGCTAAGCTTTTTAGGCATCCCAAACATGGGCAAAGAATTGAGAATCTAGATATGGAAGAATAAGTTCTTAGACTTATATTACATCAATCACAAATCGTTCTGGTATGAAGAATGGGAAGAAAAATGTGAACGTAGTACGCCATATGCTCTAAATTGTGATACGATAGGGTTAGGAATTTATAAATTATAATATCGAAACTAACTGAAGATACGATCCTTAACAAAGAATAATGGCGGAAAAAGATTCATGTAGCCGACTCCAATTGAGTGGGACAAATATTTAGTTTTGTGTGGTTTGGTTTGTATTAGTATGTATTTATTTTAAAAGATAAACCATCCACTAAATGGAATATTATCTTCCAAATGATTCATGTAAAAGACATTTCTAGAAAAAACTATAGCCAATTTTCTTGCATATTGTGTTGCCAAAGTTCAACTATCTGTTGATTTTAATTTATTACTTGTAATTTTTTCTTATACAAAATACTAAGAAAATAAATAGGAAAAACTTCGGGAATCATTTTGGAGCACTAAATTCACCTTTTATAAGTAAGGCGTACCATGTTTTAGAACGCGTGTTTTAAAACGCAAATCGTTTGGGTGTAGGCGTTTTCTGGTAGCACAGATTCAAACTTAGTGACCTTTATGAGACTTAAAATAGTACTAATGTTGTAGTGCCCGCAAAGAACAAGCAAAGTGATAGGAAATGAGGTATGGTTTTGGAGATCAAAAGAAATTCTTGGAGAGTCGAGGGAAAATATCCTATAAGTAAGAAAACTTGGTGGATTGACGAGGTCAAAGTTATAGTAAAAATAAAGAATGAATGTTTTAAAATGTGGCAAAAAGAAAGAAATGAAGACAATTTTAGGAACTATAAACAAAACTTATAAGGATGTTAAGAGAACCTTTAGAGATGCGGAATTGAAAGTTTATGATAATTTTTATACTAGAGTAAAAAGTAAAGAGGGAGAAATGAACATTTATAAACTCGTTAAGTGGAGAAAAAAGAAAACAATAGACCTTACCAAACCAAACCAAACCAAACCAAATCTAGGTTTTGTTTTAATCAACTGGGGTCGGTTACATGAATCTTTTTACACTATTTTGTTATGTTAAGAGTTATATTTTTAGTTTGTTTGAACAAAGACCTTACTTAAGTTAAATGTATAAAGAACGAGGATTCAAGGGTATTGGTAAATGATGAGGAGACTAAAGAAAGATGAAAAACCTATTTTGTGAAATTATTAGACAAAAAATGTGTAAAAAGATCCGAAAAAGAGGAATCTGGTAACTCTGATGAAATTAGATAATATAAGTTCTATTGCGGAATAAAAAAATTTGAAGTGGAAATTGCAATGAAGATAATGAAATCAGGTAACGTTTTAGGACCAAATTGTATCCTTGTGAAGATGTAAAAATACTTAGGCGAAGTGGAAGTATTTTGGTTAACAAAGTTATTTCAGAAAATTATAACGACTAAAAAAGTGCTCGAAAAGTAAAGAGAATTTTCTAGTACTTGTATATAAAAATAAAAGAGATATACAAAATTGTAATAACTATTTTGGTATTAAATTGATGAGCCATATAATGAATTTATGGGAAAGAGTGATTGAATATCATTTAAGGTTAAAAAAATAGTGTCACGAAATCAGTTTGATTTTATGCTTGATAGATCAATTATGGATGCAATCCACATATTGAGGACATTAATCGAAAAATATAGAGAAAAGAAGAGAGATAAAGGGGTATAGACTATCATATGGTAGGCATTGGAAAAAAACTGAGTGATAAAGGGGTACAATAATGAGATAAGAGACATGTATAACAGAGTTGTCAGGATATATATATATATATATATATATATTTGGTTATCAGCATTGTCACGACAATTAGATCACCTGTAGGAGAAACAAGTGACTTCCTTATTATAGTAGGATTACGCCAAGGGTCGACTTTGATTCTTTATCTCTTTGCCTTAATTATGGATGAACTGACTAGACATATTTAAGA
The DNA here is from genome assembly GCA_032270985.1 of Heliamphora pulchella. Classification (NCBI taxonomy): domain Eukaryota; kingdom Viridiplantae; phylum Streptophyta; class Magnoliopsida; order Ericales; family Sarraceniaceae; genus Heliamphora; species Heliamphora pulchella. The sequence continues at coordinate 18,178 of JAULJZ010172126.1, forward strand.
TAATATTTCATTGGTCACTGATATTATTTTAGTGAATGAGACTAAGAGTTGAGTTAACGATGAGTTAGAAATGTAGAAAGAAGTTCTAGAGTGAAAAGTGTATTAAATAAGTAGGAATAAAACTGAATATATAGAATATAATTTTAGTAGTAATATGAGAGTATTAATAGTGAAAAAGTAAAGCTTCAAAACCAATAGATAATTAAAAGTGAATGTTTTTATTATTAAGGTTCGATCATTAACAAAGATGATGAGATTGCAAATGATGTAATCTACAGAATTAAAGTTGATTGGCTCAAGTGGATGAGTGCTTCTGGCGTTTATGTGATCGACGGATATATACAAGATAAAAAAGAAAATTTTATAGGCCAACTATTAAACTAGCAATTCTGTATGATGAGATAGAATGTTAGGTTGTTAAGAAAAATCACATAAATAAGTTAAGTAATGCTAAAATTAGAATATTAAGGTGGATGTGTGGTAAGAATAGAAAATATAAAATTATAAATAAAAAGATTCGTAGAATGGTTGGGATCACACCAATTGTGGATAAGTTGAGAGAAAATAGATTAAGGTGATTTGGACGCATGTAACATAGATCAGTTGATGCAGTAATAAAGAAAAATGACAAGATCATGGATGATGGAAACAGTAAGGGGAGAGGTTTATTTAAATTGACATGGGATGTCGTAGTAAAAAAAATATATGAACTTATTGATACTAATTGAACATATAACCCTTAACGGAGTAAGATGATATAAAATGATTAATGTAGATGAACTCAATTAATTAGGACAAAAGTTTTGTTTGGTTTGAGTGTAGAACAAGCTTAGTTATCAACTATTCAATAGTTACTAGGGTAAATTGCACTGACCTCCTTTCTAGTTTCTGATAAACACAGAAACCTCCCATGTGGTTTTTGAAATGTCAGTAATCTCCTCTCAAGTTTAATTTTTGCATCAAATTAGTCCAATCGTTAAATTTTCGTTCAGCTGTGCCTTGTTTGGCGCGTTTTTCGAACAAATTTTTATGATCCAATCCATTCATTACGTAGAACTCTTTGAGTTTGTTTAGCATGTGAAAATTCAGATTCATCCGATATCTGTAGCTAAGTAATTGAATAAGATCTCCTAATATGGTTTTATAAATAAATAAATAAATAAATAAAAATTATAATTTAAAAAAAACTTTGTTAAACAAATGTTACTCAATTACTTAGGTACAGATATCAGATGAATCTGAAATTTCACATGCTAAACAAACTCGACGAGTTCTACGTAATGAACGGATTGGATCATAAAAAATTGTTCAAAAAATGTGCCAAACAAAGCACAGCTGAACGGAAATTTAATGGTACTAATTTGATGCAAAAATTAAACTTGAGGGGAGGTTAGTGACATTTCAGAAACCATAAAGGAGATTTTTATTTTTGTCAGAAATCAGAGGGGAGGTCAGTATAATATACCCTAGTTAGTATTCTTGAGTTTAGTTGCACGATCTTCCTACTGGGGTGATAAATTTATTTCAAGCATCGCATCTGCACTCCAAAGTAAGAACTTTACTCCTATTAAGAAAGAATCTCACTCACAACTAAGATGAAACCTCTCAAATATATAAATACCAAATAAACAAAAGAAAAGTTACGAAATAAGAGAGAATCTATAAAATTAATAAGATTATAGAATAAAGTTTAACTCAAATATATTATTGAACTTTATATATATACAATAAATGATTTGTGCTTAGCACTGGTCTATAATATTTATTCATATTTTAACATATATTACAATTAATTTTTTTTATAAAAAATATATAAACGCTCTCATAAGCACTCCCAACTTTGGACCCTTTCATACACCCCCGCCCTTCTTCTCGGCCCTGCTTTGGGCAACTAAGCATGTGTTTGGCTTGGCTTAAAAGCTAAGCTTTTTGGCTTAAAAGCTAAAAAAAGTCAACTGGTTTGGTTTAGCTTGGCTTTTTTCCACTTTTTTCTATTTTTCTACATGATTTTGACATTTACTTTTTTACAAAAAAAGTCTAAAAGCCACTAAAAAAAACTAGTCTAAACACAGGCTAAGTTCTTGAGTTGTGATTTTCATTAGATTTAGAAGCCTGGTGGTCTATGAATATCAATGTAGAGATGAATTTTTGAGAACTTAATTATCATGTTTGTGTTTTACAAATGTAATTCCCATATTTTGTCTCTTATTTCTTTTTTCTCTTCTTTCCTTCACAAAGTAACAAAGTTTGCTTGCGACTGTACCTACACCACATCAAATTCACTAGGCCAAGCATCTTCAAGAGCCATATGAATTGGCCACGGCGAGATCATATTTCAGTTTTAAAAAGTAATGCTCTCTTTGAATCTGGTAGTCCTATGTTGGGCAGAACTTTCTGCTGCATCACTAATGTGCTCTGAATAATTTTCCTTTTCATCCCTACCTATGATTGGTTAATAGCTTTTAAATTGGGTGCTTTTGGCAATAAGGACAAGGTGAAATGGTAAAAGTTAATGTTAACAATCACAGAAGCTCGCCCTAAAAGGCTAGCCAAGGGGAATTCTTTTGGATCACCCATTCAAATTTTTTATATGAGATGGGATTATTGTGAACGCTTTTCTTTTATACCCGCGAGATCTTGCAAGTTGGTTGAGCACTAAAGTCACGTGCACACAGTGACTATTCTCTCATGGCCAGAACACGTAGGCATATTCCTTAGACTTTCAAAGATAATCCCTGAGCTCACATGATCTTGAGCACCGGTTGGCTCTGATGCCATAATCACTAATCACGTGAGTTCATCCAAAAGGGTTAGTCAAGAAAATGCCATTTGGATTCATTACTCCTATTTATGTGCCCAAGGTTATCCATGCAAACTTCCGATGTGGCGAAGAGTTATTAAATTAATAATTTTGCAAGTCGCTTGAAACTAGATTTACATTTATTGTCTATTTCACCATACTTGAGTTCTAATACAAAAGGCTTTTTTTTGTTTCATTTCTTTTTGTTTTATTATTGAAGCATTCTATTTACTTTTGTTGTCATTTTGCTTATGCGTCCAACTTGAAATCTCAGTTCTCTTTCTTGATGGAATGTAATAGGTATATGACTGAAGTGCGGAGGTTAGCCCTTCCCCAGAACCAAACAGAGGCGGTCTACCGAGGTTTTCGAGAACTTGAAGAGTCACTTTTAGGTCCTTTTTCTTTAGAGCAACTTTGATTGTCTTCAATCCTCATTACATGTCTGGTTATGAAATGCATGTTTCCACATTTGGGCTCTGCAATAAAATTATATTATACTTTATTTATCTAATATCACCGAACAACATGCCCGGTCTAGTTTCAAATGTAAGGTCTAGATGTCAAGAGGAAGTTTACAATTATATTCAACAAAACATGGATTATGGCTCTGTTTGGATCAGAACCCAGGGACCAAGAGTAGAGTTACTGTTGGAAGAGGTATGACCTGGTTGTCGAGACTTGTAATTTAGGAGTTTGAACTCTCTTAGTTCTTAAATTCGAAACATCTTAGATGTTATCAATTCTTTTAGACTAGTCTATACGAGACTCTGTTTTAACATTAATTGGGATCTTTACAAGCGAGCGGTGGAATTGATCTCTTAGGAATTAGTTTAGGTGCACTTAAATTGGTCCGGACACCTTAAGTTAAAAAAAAAAAGAGGGATGGTTCATATGTGAACAACGTAGGGAAAGCATTTTGTAATTGGATTAATGTAGCATAGGAGATTCAGGTTTTACATCCAGCCCATATTGGATTAAGGAGACAGTTATGATGGCAGTTAATTTTTTTAAAAAAAATGATACTAATGGGAGAAAAATAATACAGTATTAGCATTTGTGGCGCACCCAATTTTTTATTTATTGTAATAAAAGTATTAAATTAGAAAGTGTTTAAAGAGAAATGAAAAGAAGGTGAAACTGAGAAGTCAGTGTAATATATATTTTTGTGTTTTAGTTTTATTATATTTGAAAATATAAATTTTAGGTGTACTTATTCATGCATGGTAGTTTAAAAATATAATTAAGAGCAGGATAAAATGGGTAGAAGAGCAAATCTCGTCTCTACTGTATGAGGAGCTGAAAAATATAAGAACATAGCATATTTGTATTTTAAAATTGTCCAAAAGCTTGACCCTAAAGCCTAAGCCCAAAGGTAGGCCCATAAACTCTTGGGCTGGGCTTGGGCCTCTCCATTCCAAAATATCTCGACTAGCTTGGGCCAAATTTTTGTAGAAATCCGATGCTTTTGGACGAACTTGAATAGGTCGAAGGTGTGACAAGTCGGTCTAAAGTCAAATTTAACACCCCTAGCTGATAAATATAAAATGGTAAAACTTGATCATAATAGCTCAATTGAATTCCTTATCTCATAAAACCCATTATTCTCACTCTTACCTTATTATCCTATAAGGAATCTTATGAATGATAACAAATACTATTTGGTATTATATTTGGTAGGGATCCGATTAGAATTCCATGAATTATTGAATTAAGAGGGTATTTAAGCTCATTAACAAATACTATTTAGTATTATATTTGGTAGGGATCCGTTTAGAATTCCATGAATTATTGAATTAAGAGGGTAGTTGTTTGAGCTTATTTTTTAATTTTAACTTATAATTTAGCAAAAAAATGGAAAAAACTTAAAAGGTGTGGTTATAGTTTTTTATTTGTATTTTTCGATTCTAAATCAACAAACATAAATTATACTATTTAAAACTCTAAGTTTATAGTTTAACAAATATTTATAAATTATAACTTTTGTTTTAACTCATAATCAATTTTTTTTCTACTATAGTCTATAAGTTCATAATTTTAACTACATCAAATATTCTATAGGTATTTTTTTAAGTTTTTATCTAATAAATTTTGCATTAAACCATAAACGCTTTGTGGTCTCCATAAAGAAGCCTTTCAAAAATATTACAATTGAAAAAATGATACAAGTTGTAGAAAAGCAAGTCAACACAAGAGAAAAGTGAGATTCAAAGATTTTTACAGACATTTAGATGTAAGGCCTTGTTTGGAAAGAGGCTTTTAATTGATTTATTATTTTTTGTATCTTTCTTATTGATTAGGAATTAGACCGAGGATCACAGACAAACAGAACAATCTTCTTGGACTGGCCAAGCAGGTAACTCGATCGAACCCCAAGAAGGAGCCCATGCTGGGATTGTATGATCGAGTGTCTAGTTGGTCAGTTGATTAGTGGACTGACTCTGAGTCCAACTAGGTTCTGAGTTGAGATGAGTACCAAGTATTAATAAGCCAGATTTAGCTCCGAGAATCACGCCAAAAGATTAAGCAGACGAGTTTCCTAATATTACAAACGATCCATCCCTATGACCATCGCGCATACTTACATCTATAAAAAAGGTTCAAACCGTCAGGGAGAGGTAAGCAATAATCTATTACAGTTCTTTCCTAGTCGTTCATATTATTATTCATATATTCAGTCAACTGACTTGAGTATCGAAAGGTGGTCTTAGGTCGGCACTCCATCGGTGTCAAGAACTTTTTTTATTTTTAGGATAAACGATTTGGGGCATATCGAGACATTCAAACTGTCCAGATTTTACCATCTAAAAATACAAAAAATAATTAGCTGTCAAATCACAATATTTCCTCTCTATATGGTAACTTAAAGTCACTAACTAAACGATTTTTTTTATTTATTTAACTTAAAATTACATAAATAAAAAATTAGAGTTTAAGCCAAATTAAAAAAACAATGCCGTAGTTCTGTCAAAGGGTTCAAAATACTTTAGTAAATCCAATGGAATCAATGATCCATATCATCGAGAAAATATTTTATAGGCAGCAAACACTACGTTAATATATTAATGTGATATATTCAATTTATATATATATATATATATGTGTGTGTGTTATGTATTTTTTTAATATAGAATCTT
>JAULJZ010172137.1:0-48813 GCA_032270985.1 Heliamphora pulchella
TTCGTTCTGTTAAATCTTTTAAATGATATGTACATTATTTTCTAAGTTCTTGGGCATTACTTTTGGTCATGATTTATGTATAATGAGTTTTAGGGGTTAGTTCACGGACCTGGGTTTGGGTCGTGACATTAACCCTCTTGGTCCAGTTAACTGGGAAGCCCAAATCAAGATCCAGTCGACTGACCACCATGGTCCAGTCGACTGGGCAACCCAAAAAAATGATTTTAAGCCACGGTTTTGCCCTTCAAACCTCAAATCAAGCCTCCAAACATCCTTTAAATACTCTCGGACACTCGCACGTCCAAACCCCACACCAAAACCTCGAAAGAAAACTCTCGGAACACCCATCCATCCCACCAAAACGATGAAAAATGATTTTTAAACCAAAAATCCAATTTAAACATAAATCACTTTTCATGCATTTTTAAATGGTAGATATGTATAAGATTACACGTAACACCCTTTAACAACTTAACAGTCTAGGATCCTACGCCGGTGAGTTAAAAACTCGACGTCTCGATCCACGTGTAAAATCGAGCTTCGCTAAAATAAAATTATGTTCGGATGGATGCGTAGACCATGATACCAACAACAAGGATCGGTTGTTGGACCGTAAAAAACCAAGCTCTGGGTCCCCGAGAAGTTAAAGAGAAGGTAGAGAGAAAAAGGAGAAAACTTATGGAGTAAGTTTTGAAAATATCTAACTCCAGATATTTATAGGCCTCTAAAATATCTCTTTTTTTTTAAATTTTTAAAATTCGCACTGTAACTCCCAATAACCCCGGGAACCAACCCAGCATGGATATTTAAACTCAAACATGCATCAAAACATATATAAACACGAATGAATACGTCGAATATATATATATAATTCAAAAAGAAACAGAACAGGGTCTCACAACTCTTCCCCCTTATGGAATTTTACCCCCGAAATTCGCTACAAGGTCACGAGGTAAATAGCTCCAGGTATCTAGCACACATCCCAGACTCAAGCTCCCACGTTGCTTCTTCAACCCCGTGATGAAGCCACAGGACTTTGAAATAAGCAATTGTCCTGCCTCTCAACGCTTGCTCATTCGTGTCTAGAATCTTTACTGGACGCTCCTTATAAGTAACATCCTCATCAACCCGCAGCTCGGCCGAATCTAACACATGTGAAGGATCAGGCTCGTACCTTCGAAGCATAGAAACGTGGAACACGTTATGCGCAGATGCTAATTGAGGTGGCAAAGCTAAATGATAAGCGACCTCTCCAACCCTGTTAAGAATCTCAAAAGGTCCAATGAAACATGGTAATAGCTTCTCGCTACGACCAAACCTCATCAAACCTCTATGTGGAAATACCTTCAGAAACACGTGATCTCCCACTGCAAACTCCAAAGGCCTTTTCCTCTGATCTGCATAACTCTTCTGGCGGCTCTGAGCTGTCAAAAGGCGTTGGTGAATCACCGCAATATTCTTCGTTGTCTCCCACACCATGTTAGGTCCCAAGACTGTGGTCTCTCGCACATCTATCCAACACGCTGGTGACCTACACGGTCTACCATATAAAGCCTCATATGGTGCCATCCCAATAATGAACTGATAGTTGTTGTTGTATGCAAACTCTACCAAAGGTAGGTGATCCTCCCAAGAATCTCTAAAATCATGGACACATACCCTCAACATAACCTCTGAAATCTGTATAATCCTCTCAGACTGACCATCTATCTGGGGGTGAAAGGCAGTACTGAACATCAAGTTCGTCCCCAAAGCCTCTTGAAGACTCTTCTAAAAGTGCGATATAAAGTGCGGATCTCGATCAAAAACAATAGACACGGGCACTCCATGCAATCGTACTATCTCTCTAATATACAATCTACTTAGTCTATCCACTGAATCCTTCATGCGGATGGGGAGAAAGTGTGCAGACTTCATCAACCTATCAACCACAACCCATACGGTGTCGTGTCCCCTAGGCGATCAAGGAACTCCCAACACAAAGTCCATCGTGACGTTCTCTTACTTTCTCTTTGATATCGGCAACGACCGTAACAATCCTGCCGGTCTCTGGTGTTCTGCCTTCACCTTTTGACAAGTAAGGCACCGAGAAACAAACTGGATCACATCTCTCTTCATCCCCATCCAACAAAACTGATGACGTTGATCATGATACATCTTTGTACCTCCTGGATGCACAGCAAGGCGAGAATGATGACACTCATGTAGTATATCTGTACGGCATAACTCTGGCACAAACAGTCTCCTGGCCAATCTCAGACTCTGATCCGAACCCACAACCCATCCTGCTGTATCCTCTCCACTAGTAACACGATCTCGTATCATCTGAGCTTCTTGATCCGTTTGCTGGACCTCTAGCACACATGCTATCAAGGCAAGTCTGAAAACTACTGAGAACAAGGTGGCACCCATCGCTGTCTCTCTGAGACACAGATCAAACTCCTCGATCTCCCCAAGCATGTACCATTCGCGTATAGCCACAGAAGCTAATGACCCATAAGATCTCCTACTAAGAGCGTTAGCCACAACATTGGCCTTCCCTAGATGATACTACAAGTCAAAATCATAATCCTCCAACAACTCCATCCATTGTCGTTGGCGCAAGTTCAGGTCCTTCTGTGAAAACAAGTATTTTAAACTCTTGTGATCAAAGAAAACTTCGAAGTGCTCACCATAAAGATAGTGATGCCATGTCTTCAGGGCAAAGACCACGGCTGCCAACTCCAGTTCGTGTGTCGGGTAGTTCTTCTCTTGCGTCTTCAACTGCCGAGAACCATAGGCTACAACCTTACCTTCCTGCATCAAAACACAGCCTAAACCGTCATGTGATGCATCACAATACACTGTATACTCCAAGCCTCACTCTAGGATAATCAACACAGGTGCGCTAGTCAACCTCATCTTCAGCTCCTAGAATGCTGACTCACAAGACTCACTCCAAATGAACACAACTCCCTTCCACGTCAGACGCGTCATTGGCACACCAAGTCTCGCAAAATCCTTCACGAACCGCCGATAATAACTAGCTAAACCCAGAAAACTGCAGATCTCAAAGACGTTGTGAGACCCGATTCTGTTCCTTTTTGCGTTATATATATATTCGATGTATTCATTCGTGTTTATATATATCTTGATGCATTTTTGAGTTTAAATATCCATGTTAGGTTGGTTCCCGAGGTTGTTGGGAGTTACAGTTTGAATTTTAAAAATTTAAAAAAAATATATTTTGGAGGCTTATAAATATCTTGAGTTAGATATTTTCAAAACTTACTCCCTAAGTTTTCTCATCTTTCTCTCTACCTTCTCTCTAATTTCTTGGGGGCTCGGGGCGTTGTTTTTGATGATCCAACAGCCAATCCTTGTTGTTGTCATCGTGGCCTACGCATTGATCCAGACAGAATTTTATTCCTGCAAAGCTCAATTTTGCACGTGAATTGAGTGTCGAGTTTTCAACACATCGAGGTAGGATCCTAGACTGTTAAGTTGTTAAAGGGTGTTACGTGTAATCTAATGCATATCTACTGTTTAAAAATGCATGAAAATTAATTTATGATTAAATCGGATTTTTGGTTTAAAAATTATTTTTCATCGTTTCGGTGGATGGAAGTGTGTTCCGAGAGTTTTCTTTCAAGGTTTTGGTGTAGGGTTTGGACGTACGAGTGTCCGAGGGTGTTATATGGATGTTTGGTGGTTTGATTTGAGGTTTGGAAACAAAAACCGTGGCTTAAAAACATTTTCTAGGCTTGATCCGTTGACTTGATCCTCATGATCAATCAACTGGATCATCTTTTGGGGAGGTCAGTCGACTGGACCTTATAGACACCCCAATTTGATCTCGCCTAATCTTAGGTGAATCGGATGATAAAACCAGGTGGAATGGTACTTCAGTTAGATCCTCGGAAAGTGATCCAAGCTCGGTATTTGAACCCGAAACCTTCAACCCAAAGAAATTTTATTGAACCTTTGAAACTTGCTGTCCAAGTAAGGCGACTGCCATGTTAATTGTGGTGACCGCCAATAGAACCTCTTGGAATTCTTAGCCAAAAGTGGAGACCGCCAACGTGCATTGTGGAGACCGCCAATAGAACCCTTTGGAACCTTCTTTCAACATGGCGACCGCCAACTCCAAATGGCCTGACGTTTTCCAAAATGTGTCAGCATCTCATTGGTTGATGAACTCTATAAATACCGTACCTCTGGTACATTTTAAAGGACAGAATTTGAGTGGAAGGGTTAGTGAGAGAAGCTCTACCGAGTTGCCGAGCAATTCTGAGCCTCGACGCCGAAGTCCTGCCAAAATACCGAGATCCAAGCCTCCGACGTTTACATTGCAATCCTAGCTTAGATCACCACCCGAGGATTGGACCATTGAGGCACATTCCCGACTTGAGAATTTCCCGACAATGTAGGTACCTCATTTGGATCCCCGATCCTTCTAACTCCATTCTCTCTCTTTTGGAGTGATCGGGTTAACTTTTAATTTCAATTTGCATGCTTCTTTTGTTTACGTAATTAACCTCGTTTATTGTTTAAGTTGTCTTATATAATTTGTTCATTATTAATTTACTCACATTCACACTTAACACAATTTGTTATTTTTCTTTCTTTCATTAATTCATTAAATAGTACTAATATATTTTGGCAATTACAACTTATTAGTGTTGTTAATTGTTACAATAATACACTTACATTAATGTAAATGTAGTAGTTAATACTACATTTCACATTTTAGTTAAATAGTTGTATTTAATTTCTCTTATTTTTTAGCATTCATTTTTTTTGTAATATTAGTTTAATGTTCTCTTCTTTTAAATATTAGTGTCCTTTCATTAGCCTTTATTTTTTTTTCTTTTCTTTAATAGTAGTGTAATTTTCTTTTCTAGTATCTTATTTCTTTTTTTTCTTTTCTTTTTTTGTAATGAAACTTTATTTTTTTTCCTTATAATGTAGTTTTATTTTTCTCTCTAATGTTCTATTTCTTATTTTTTTTTTCTTTTTCTTTTTGTATAGTTTTATTTTTTTAATAGTACTCATTCTATCTTTCTTTTTCTTTTATTTCATTAAACCTAAAAATCATAAAAAGTCCTTTAAGCTAATTTTCTTTTCCTTTTTAAATGTAATTCTCTTCCCTTTATTTTCATTTTTTTTTGTTTTCTTCTATCTCTTTTAAAGAAAATGTAAAATGTAAATAGTTAGATTTTCTTTTTCATTAGTTTAATAACATATTCTAACATTTTTATTTCTAGTATAATTCTTCTTTTGTGAATTTTTTCTTTTCTTTTAAATTTTTAAATTCTCTTTTGTTATAAGACCTTTATTTTTAGTTTCTTTGTTAGTAAACTACTTTTTTTTATATAGATTTTTTATGCATATTTTATTTTATATTTAGTATTAAATATTCACCATATTAATGTTTCTCTAAATGCATGTTTTAATATGCATGTTTTTGATTACTTTGAAATCATGTTTAGAATAGTTTAGTTTATCTTTTGTAACAAATCATGTTTAGGTAATTTTAACATTTTCTAGTATATTTTTTGTTCACTTATGCAAATCATGATAGTTAATTTATTTTTGTGAATATTGCATGCGGGTGTACTTCATGTATCCTTTAATTAGAAATTGCATGCCGTAGGACTTAGCATTTTCTTTTCTTATTTGTTTTACTTGGAATTCTATGTACATATGTTATGTTTTTTTTATATTTGATTTTGGATGTTCTCTGTTTACCTCAACTTTCTTTATTTGCATGCATTTGAAAAATCTTATCAAAGAACCAATGATGATTATTAGAGGCCAATTTTACGGTTGGGTAAATGGGGTGCCTAACACCTTCCTCGATTCGTACCTTAGCCCCCGAACCCTCTTTCTCTGGTTAACGTTTTCAAGATCCGTAGCCATTTTTGTTTTTCTTAGTTTTTCTCAAAAACTAAGTGGCGACTCTATTTTCAACAAAAAAAGAATTTTCAAAATTTGGCTTCAAGGTGTTAAAATATTTTTTAAACATCTTTGAATTCCCATATTTTTTAAATATTTTCAAAATCTCCAAAATCCCTACGCCACAGTATTTTCTGGCGACTCTACTAGGGATGTCAGGTTTCTAAAATCAAATAAGAGGGATAGACTTAAAAACATCATTGGTTCTTAATATGTATTTCTCATTTGCATTTTCACATGCATATGCATTGTTCTCAAATCCCCCTGCCTCGTCGACCAGATGCCTTGAACGTTCATCCATTTCGGGGATTATTGGGAAGACAGGCAACCCTTACTAAATGTACGCTATCATAGGTGCAGTAAAAGAGTTCGGGTGTACTGTTTAACCATGTCTTGCACCACTCCAGGGTTGGGAGGTATATACTTGGCTCTATTCAGAAGGTACCATGTTCGATTGACGAAAATCGGCCTTTTGCATATAGTAAACTTAGATCTCTCCATTAGGTGCTACTAACCCTAGTAGGATTATGTGCTTTCTTCATTGTATATTTTGTTTACGTATTATTAGGGTTGTTTGTTCAGATTAGGCTAGTCCCTTTTTCGGGTTCGGCCCGGGTTTTTCTGTTATCTTTTGTTTTAGGATTAGTTTCACCTTCGGGTTCTTACTTGGGCTTTGGTTTTTCTTGTCATGTTTGGTTTTCACACAGTAGTTTTCTTGGGGTCATGCCCGTGTTTCGTTTTATAGCCTCTAGGGTATTTTTTCCCTCCTTCGGGTTCTTCCCGGGTTGTTAGTTTCCTTCGCCTTTGTTTAGGCTCGTTTCCTTTAGATCCTTATTATACCTGCGTAAGTTAGTCTCTTACCATTATGCTGCTCATTTTCCTTAGAATTCTAGGTCAAACCAATCCTCTCAGCCTAGTTATTTTTCCTACTGAAGTACTGCTCATTTCTTCACCCGAGTTTAGTCAAACTGTTCATTTTCTATATGTCATCGGAGTTCCTGTCTAGAAAATGTTTGATACTAGCTATTCTTCTTTTACAATCTAGGTTTTTTTGTGGATTTACCTTTGGGCTAGGAAGAGTATAATCGACACGTATCTGGGAGAGATCAGGATCAGGCAGACTTCACAGGGTATCTGAACAGTCAACTGAAATGGCAGAGAATGAGGTGAATTTGGCAGCCCTAATGAAGGCAATCACTGATATACAGGGAGTCATGAAACAGCAGACCCAGGCTCAAGTGCAATGTCAGGTGCAAATCCAGGCAATTTAGGCCCATTTGCCAGTACTAAATGAACAACATGATGACCCGAATGGTAACGGGAAGACTTTTGAGATGACAATCAGGTTCTCGATGGACTGCAAGTTGTTTCACTGCCACCATGGAACCCTCATCAGGTGATAATTGAGGAAGAAAATACTGCTCAGTCTAGAGAGTCTGCATTGGTTGAGAAAATTGACCGAATGGAGAAAGTCCTTAGAAAGGCCAAAGGGATTGAAGAATACATGCTAGATGTGGGAGGACTATGTTTGTTCCCAGATGCTAAGCTGTCAAAAAAGTTTAAAATGCCGGATATGGAGAAGTTCGATGGAACCGGAGATCCCCGAATTCATCTTCGAATGTAAGTTGGTACCCTGTCGCCAATGAGAATTGATGACCCGTTGAAGCCCCCAGCTCTTTTGCCGATCTCTTTTTGGGCAACCTAGAAATGGTTCCTCTCCCTCGATATAGCAATGACCAGAACTTGGGAGGACATAGTTACGGCATTTGTCAGTCAGTATAGTTAGAATGTCCAACTGGACGTAACTACCTGAGTGCTCGAAATAACTCGATAGGAGAATCAGGAGTCTTTTGTTGATTTCCTGATCCGATAGAGGGGTAAGGCTGCCGAGATGACAAATTGGCCCTCTAAAAAAGAACAAGTGAGGATAGTAGTGAAGAATTTGCAGTCTCCACTGAAGCGGTATCTTATCACTCTGCCGCTTTTTACCTTTGAATAGCTGTTTGACACTGGGGTACAAATTGAAGACGCCATCCAGTCTGGGGATATCGAGAAAGCCGATCCAAGTCAGAAACCTAGGAGGTCCTTTCCCATAAATAACCAAAACTAGTATGTTGCCACCAACCTCGTGTCTCGCTCGAATGAGGTAAACCTGCTGAACCCATCTTCTTCTGCCCAGTAATCTAACAATACCCAACAATCAGACAATGGCTAATAGCAAAGGCCGAGGAGGGTCTTCACTCCCCTCTATATTTCATTATCCACCGCCCTGAGTCGACTCGTCAAAAAAGGGCTCATCAAGCCATTGGATCCCATGCCTATACATAATCCCCTACAGCCAAGGTTTAATGCTTCTCAATACTGCGCCTTCCATCAAGGCCATGGATACCTAACCGATAAGTGCTTAAGGCTCCGACATGAGATCCAAAAACTCATCGATAATAAGGTGATCCTGCCACCATATGGCACCCCAAAGCCGAATGTCATGACTAACCCACTGCCAAATCATGCCACGTAGGCTGGGGTAAATTACATGTCTCTGGAGGAATCAAAAGACCCAAGCCGATATATCTGTCCATCATACCTACCACGCCCTCATGTTTTACTAATTTAGGATCTGACAGCATGCTCATTTATCGTGGTTAGAGGCAGTCGAGACAAGATGAAGGAGTGGAATGATGGTGCTTGGGAGTGGTATCAGACAGCATTCCCAACTATCTGACTGGAAGAAGAGGAAAACAAAGAAGAAGATGATTGGCCTTTGGATTATCCGGCCCGACCATTACCCTTCCCCAATTTTTTGAGGAAGAGGTATATGTAGATGAAATGCAATCCTATTGGCTGGAAAGGGTAGTGCTAAAATTAGATGGGGCTGAGTGGACCAACTTCGGGGCCGCTCAGGAACAACGGGTGGATTTTATCAAAGAAGACATTTGAGAGGAAGTTGATAATACATGGATTATTGAAGATGATGAGGAGAGGAGAGAAAGAATAGCAATCGGCGATTTAGGCAATTTGTGGGCATTTAAAAGCCCTCCATCCATAGACAAAGTAAGACAGATCGAGAGTACAATACTGGGATTGTGGGATCTCGAGGAGGGAATAGAGCATCTGACCAAAAGTGGGCGTCATTTCAAGCCAGCCCAGCTAGAAAAAGGGTAACTAAGCATAAAAGGGAAAGAGAAAGAATAAGAAGAAGAGAATGATGCAGTGCTAAAACAGTTAAAGAAGACGCAAGCTAATATCAACCTTTAGGGGCTACTGATGGCCTTGCATAAACACAGACAAGCTGTGCTGAAGGTTTTAAATAAAGCCAGTGTTTCGATAGATGCCACCCCATAGCAACTAATTGGACTTATTCTGCCGGCTGTAGAATCGAAAGTTATTTCTTTTTCCGACAAAGATCTGCCAGTAGAGGGGAGGAATCATAACAAGCCACTACACATTACCGTTAAATGCCTTGACAAATGGGTCCCTGTGACTCTCACTGATAACGGGTCTACATTAAATGTATGTCCACTCAGAACAACGCTCTATTTAGGACTAAAGACGGAGCACTTCATACCGAGCAATCAAGGTGTCTGGGCTTATGACAACACAAGGAGGGACATACTGGGACTGGTGTCATTTGCGATATTATTAGGGCCCTTGAAAATATCGATTGAGTTCCATATACTAGATGTACTAGCGTCTTTCAACTTGTTATTGGGTAGACCTTGGTTGCATGACCCAAGTGTTCCGACTGTACCATTGACTCTCCATCAGAAACTAAAACTGATAAGAAATGGGGCAGTTCTGACTATTCATAGAGAAGACAGCATTCATCCCTTAAGAGGAGGAGAGGGCTCAACTCTATTGGAAGTACAGCATGGTGAGGGTGATGTATCGCTCAGTGGCTTCCAGTTTGACAAAACTTAGGTTGTACAGATGTTGAACGAGGACAAATGTATATTAACCCGTGGGCTGTAACAATGATGAGAAAAATGTCCTTTTTCCCTAGTATGGGATTAGGACGTAGGTGGCAGGGAATCCCAGAACCTATTCAGATATTGCCGACTTCACACCGTTTTGGTCTCGGGTATGAGCCAACTGAAGAAGATTTGGAAGGGCCTAAGAAAGGACGGAAGGCCAATTATTCAAGAAAGTTCAATGGCCATTTTATCAAAGAGGGGGAAGATTTCCCGTACTGCGGCTTTTCAGAACCATGGATTGATGAAGAAACCAATCAAAAGCTGCCAGGGTTGGAAATCTTTTTCGGCCAACAGTTGTCCGATACAGAAGAGGAAAAGACAGTGAAAGGGAAAGAGAAAGAGGAGAAGATTCAAGAGGAAGATTGGGCCGACAAGCTCGATAGAATCAGCATGGGAACATTGTTCAATGAAAAGATGGCACAACTGCAAGTGACCGATTCAGACTACTTCATGATGGGCTTCAGTGCATCAGCCGATTGCACCAAGCTCATTGTTGATGCAACTGCAAAAGAAGTAATGAATTAGACCATCGAGTTATCTGATGTATATATTGTCTGTTCTGAGTCCAAGTCTGAGTCTAAGTCTGTGGTTGAGGGCATGTTTGTTTATGCACCTCCCCCTATTTATGCTTTCGAGTTTGTAATTCCTTCTTCTTTCAATAAAATGAACGAAATTTCCGATTACTCTGCTTGGTTTGATTTATTTTATATGCTTTTCGACGATTTTGAGTTCGACGGGGATATCTCCGAAAAAATAAAATTTTTAATAAAAAGAGAAGAAGAAATACGTGCCCAACCTATAATTGAATAAACTTTGTCAATAAAAGAATTCAAGATGTATTTGCATGGTCTTATGAGGATATGCTCATAATTGATCTCGACATTGTCAAGCACCATATCCCTTTATAACCTGACGCCAAACCAGTCAAACAAAAATTAAGATGGATCCGACCAGAATGGGCTCTGAAGATCAAAGAAGAAGTTGCCAAATAGATTAATGCAGGATTTCTCATGGTAACTGAGTATTTTAAATGGGTAGCCAACATCGTGCCGGTTTTAAAGAAGGACAGACGTATTTGAGTCTGCGTAGATTTTTGAGATCTCAATAAGGCTAGCCTGAAAGATAATTTTCCACTACCACACATCGACATCTTAGTAGACAGTACAGCGGGGCACGCTTTACTGTCATTCATGGATGGCTTCTCTAGGTACAACCAAATTCTGATGGATCCCGAGGACAGAGAAAAGACAACATTCACCACGCCCTAGGGCACCTATTGTTATCGTGTGATGCCATTTGGACTGAAGAATGCAGGGGCAACCTATCAGAGGGCTGCCACTACATTACTGCATGACATGATACATAAAGAAGTCGAAGTGTACGTGAACGATATGATAGTCAAGTCTAAGGACTGGGATGGCCACATCACAGCACTGCAAAAATTCTTTGAAAGAATTCGAAAGTACAAGATGTGACTCAATGCACAGAAATGTGCCTTTGGAGTCACCGCCGAAAAAATGCTTGGGTTTATGATCACGCAACGAGCCATTGAAGCGGATCCTTCAAAGATCAAGTCAATCTTGAAAATGCCTCCTCCAAGGACCGAACGAGAAGTTAGGTGCTTTCCCTCACGCCCCAAACTTCGGGTTACGTGAAACACCCAAAAACAACTAAACATACACCCAACCTGAGAATACACTCTCAAAATAAATATACATACATTGTATATAAATGCAAAACGGCATACATTATAAGGCTCCACCGCTAAGAAACATGTATTAAGTATACGTGATACAGATTGAAACAAAAAGGAAAACTATAACTCTTCCACCTCTCCAGCACCTCCAGATCAACCAGCGTGACCCGTACCTGAAGAAAAGGAAAATCTCACACTGTGAGCCAAAGCTCAGTAGAAAGTAGACAGGCATGCAGTATAAAGAAAACATGCCAGGAAATCGAAGTGCAGGTTTAGACTCTATTTCAAGCCTTAAAACAATTTTCACATGCAAACGAGAAAGCGAGGATACAAACCATCCTTTGACTCAGTCTCAGGAGTCCAGAAAACAGTTGAAAAGGGTTTTTAGATCGCGATTGACACGACTCTTAAAACAGTTTGAAAATTAGTCTATTTGTCCCATAATGCAATCCATGATGCATACAATCGGCCCTCACACGCTGCAAACACAGATCTAACAACTGGCCCACACACGCCGCAACCACAGTCCTAACACTGAGATAAAGATCCGTACATAAACATACATTTTTGGGATAAAATCGTATACTATGGGGTAAAACAATAGACCAAACCACAGGGTAAAATCGCAAACCAAACCATGAGGTAAAATCGCATACTTTACTGTAAGCCACGGGATGAAACCGCCAACCACGGATTATACCACGGGATAAAATCGTAAACCATGGGATAAATCCGTATACAGCGGGATAAGATCGCACACCACGGGATAAAACCGCATATTAAAGGATAAAACTAAAAACTACGGGATAACACCGAATACACCTATGCATAACCTAATTAGGATTTAAATGCATAAAGCCACGTACTGTCACTACGTTTTACAAACCACGTCACATGCTACACACGTGACTCATATAATACCTATAACTCATGCAACATGTACCATATGCATCCATCCCGCATTTTCCACAAAATCATGCCTATAAAACTTCTGAGTCTTAAAGCATACAATCACAGTACACGTAACGATACCAAAACATGTAATCCACTTACATAATCCATGCATAATAAACCACAGTTATAAATGCATAAAGCCAGCTATAAGCGTACATAGCCATATAACCTCAAACCATGACATCATCCGTCACAAAACCCAACACGACATCACATGCCACACACTTGTCATTCGATACCCGAATGACCCATCCACAAACCGGGACCCGTCTACACACCCGGACGACCAATGCCTAATCCGAAGATCAACACCTGAACCTCCCTCAGACCGATTCTTACTAGAACCCAACCTTAAAATCGAACCATGGACCTACACATCCCAAACATAATCAACATGCACAGAACCGTGCCACAACTCCCAAAATCTAACCATGCACATCAACCCAAGGACGACATCTAAATTAAACACCCGGGGCCACAACATGACCCCCAAACCACCACATGAGCAACCGAACTCCCAAAGGAATCCACAGGTATATGAATCAACTAATTCCCATAAATTAATCAATTGAATACCATAGGATACCAATCAGAAACCAAAACCCAACTACAAAGCAACCAAAACCACAACAACAGCCCACACAGGGCCCCAGTCGACTGGACCTCATCCCTAGTCGACTGAAAACTCTCGGCATAACTGAAAAACCCAAACCAGCAACAAACTAGTCAACTGACCACCAGGTCCAGTCAACTGAACCCAAACTAGAACCTTTTCAGTCGAATGGTCCCCCAAGCCCAGTCGACTGACCTGCCAAACTCAAGATCCAGTCGACTGATCTCAAGATCAAGTCGACTAATCTCAAGATCCAGTTGACAGATCACCCTCAGAAACTATTTTTAAGCCACGGTTTCAACCCTCCAAACCTTGAATCGAAGCCTCGAAACTCCCATCCAACACCCTCAGACATCCACACACCCAAGCCAAACACCAAACCCTCGAAAGAAACTCTCGAAACACCATTTCATCCACCGAAATCGACATAAAACCTGTTTTAAACCTAAAAACCAACTTTTACAGAAAATCAGATCTATAACAATCCGAATAGTAAAAAATACACCTGATTATACATAGCACCCTTATAAACATACAGGTCTAGAATCTTACCTTGGTGAGTTCAAAACTCGACGTCTCGATCCACGTGCAAAATTGAGCTTCGTCGGAATGGAATTTCGTCCGGATGAATGCGTAGCCCACCATGCTAAAAGCATGGATCCGCTGTTGGATCGTTGAAAATTGAACCCCGGGCCCCCGAGAACTTAGAGAGAAGGCAGGGAGAAAACAGGAAGCTTGTTGGAGAAGTTTTGAAAAAAATATCTTTATAAAAATATCTTACTCCAGATATTTGTAGGCCTCCAAAATATCTTTTTTTAAATTTTTTTTGAAATTCGCGCCACAACAGCCCACGACCTTGGGAACCTACCCCGCATGCATATCTAATCCTGGTCATGCATCGAAAGAAATAAAAACATGCTCAAACGAAAACACATAACGTGCATATGAAAACGCCAAAAAAGAAAATGGGTCAGGGTGTCACAACTCTACCCTTTTAATGAAATTTCTCCCCCGAAATTCAACTCAAGGTCAAAACAACCAACCGTCGATCGTAATCGACACAAGCATACAAGATGGTCAGCCAAACCATTCCTAGGATATAGTCAAACAAGGTCAGGCATCCTAAACAATAGCCAACTATCTCAAAGACAAGGGATCTACAACTCACCCCAACCTCACATCGTCACCAGCCACTGCCTCAACACAGCACATCATCCACGAAATCTATCACCAACTCCCAAACTGATGCAACAAGGGAAACTGGCCCAAAGCCTACATACTCAGAAAGTACCTCTACTTGCTGAAGGTATGTCTGCATCATTCGGCACGACTAGTGCCCTGGAAGAACTAGGAGCTATCAGGGAAGAAGCTCATGGCAGTGTCGCTCTGCCTTGTCCACCGTAACTCGGCGCCGTCGGGTACCGCACCGACTGAACTGACGTACTCCCAACTGTCATCTTGGAAGTCTGAACCGCAGGATACCACTGTCGCTCCTACACGTACGAGCTCTCTGGTGTGCCCACTGTACTCGGCGCATCCTCTCTCTGGGGACAAGTCCTGCAGATATGCCCTGCCTGACCACATCTATAGCAAATCGGCAGCTCCGTCCCTTGCGACTGATCTGGTATGGAACTCTGAGACTGCTTCAACTGTGGGTCTCGATACTGTCTCGACTGCGGGCAATCTGGGACATGATGCCCCGGCTGTCCATACCGATAACATCTGACCTCCCTCTGCTCTAGCCTCCCCGACGAAGCCACCAATGGTGCTGGTGCAGAGAACTGCTGTGGTCCAGATGGATGAAAGCTAGGTCTGGAAAACTTCTGCCTCTTGCTGAAACGCCCACCTATTTGTGCCTTGGTCCCACCCTGAGGGGTCCTGGCCTCCTTGGAAGCTCGAATCCCAGTCATAGTGTTCTCCACCCTTGCTGCTGCCTCCACCAGCTCTGTGAAGACACGAAGTCCCATCACGACCACACGCTCCCTGATCGCTGGCCTCAATCCCCACTCAAACCTCATCGATCGCAACTCGTTTGTGCTCAACAACTCTGGTGCAAACTGGGATAAACATGTAAACCTGGCCTCCTATGCATGACATCCATGGCCTCCTGGGTAAGAGTGTAGAACTCCTCCTTGTACAAATCTCTCTTCGAAGTCGGGAAGTATTTCTCCAAAAACACTCCTGTAAAAGCTGCCCATGTGACTCCTGCAATGGTCCTGGCATACTTTCACCACGCATGAGTAGCAACCCTCAACTGAAAGGTAGCAAAAGAAACCCGCAACTTGTCCTCCTCAATCTACAATGTATCTAGGATCCGAGTCACCAACTCCAGCCACTCGGTCGCCACGATAGGATCAGGATCTCCCGCAAAGGTAGGTGGATCCATGCGTCTAAACTCCCGCATCGCTACTGTAGCTCACGCTTTTGGTACTCTCTCTCTTTCCCTAACAATCTCACCTCTAACTAGCTTTGGATAGAACCCGCCAGCTCACGCAACAACTCTGTCGCGTCCATCGGTTCCAGGGGAGCATTTGCATCCCCAGTATTAGGGATAGGAACATCCCCTTGGCGAACACCACGGCCACGGCCTCGACCACAGCCTCGCTCTCTCCTCACCTACATCACGTCTATATGAAAAAGACAGGACATAAAATGCAACACATAGCATAAACCACATAAGCATGCTATCACATAAGCACATAGGTTCATGCTAAACAAAACCCCACATACCGAGGAGAACCAACAAGAATGACACATCAATCCAGATAACCTACTCAGATTCCCTGCTAGAAACCACGTCAGCTAAATGCGTTTCTAACTTGGCTCCCAACTTTGTTAACCCAAACGCCCAGAGACAGGACTATCACTCCTAAGATTCAACTCCCATGCTCACATATACACATCATTCACATATGCCCCACATGCTATCACGTTCATGTTATCAAAACATCTAAACAAATGCAACCTCTTCCCACGGCTCTTAAGCATTCGAACCCAGAGCTCTGATACTATTCTGTCACGCCCCAAACTCCGGGTCACGTGAAACACCCAAAAATAACCAAACATACACTAAACCCGAGAATACACTCTCAAAATAAATATACATGCATTGTATATAAATGCAAAAAT
Organism: Heliamphora pulchella; assembly: GCA_032270985.1. NCBI lineage: Eukaryota > Viridiplantae > Streptophyta > Magnoliopsida > Ericales > Sarraceniaceae > Heliamphora > Heliamphora pulchella. The sequence continues at coordinate 16,301 of JAULJZ010172137.1, forward strand.
GGCATACATTATAAGGCTCCACCGTCGAGAAAAATGTATTAAGCATACGTGATACAGATAGAAACAAAAAGGAAGACTATAACTCTTTAACCTCTCCAGCACCTCCAAATCAACCAGTGTGACCGGTACCTGAAAAAAAGCAAAATTTTACACTGTGAGCCATAGCTCAGTAGAAACTAGACAGGCGTGCAGTATAAACAAAATATGCTAAGAAATCGAAGTGCAGGTTTAGACTCTCTTTCAAGCCTTAAAACAATTTTCACATGTAAACGGGAAAGCGATGATACAAACCATCGTTTGACTCAGTCACAAAAGTCCTGAAAATAGTTGAAAAGGGTTTTTAGATCGCGATTCATACGACTCTTAAAACAGTTTGAAAATTGGTCTATCCGTCCTATAATACAGTACATGCAATCCTTGATATATACAACCGGGCATCACACGCCGCAACCACAGATCTAACAACCGTCCCTCACACGCCGCAACAACAGTCCTAACACTGAGATAAAGATCCGTACATAAACATACATTTCTGGGATAAAATCGTATACTATGGGGTAAAACCGCACACCACGGGGTAAAACTGCATATTACAGGATAAAAATGAAAACTACGGGATAACACCAAAAACTACAGGATAACACCAAATACACCTATGCATAACCTAATCAGGATATAAATGCATAATGCCACGTACTGCCACTACGTTTCACAAACCACGTCACATGCTACACATGCGACTCATATAATACCTGTAACTCATGTAACATGTACCACATGCATCCATCCCGCATATTCCACAAAACCATGCCTATAAAACTTCTGAGTCTTAAAGAATGCAATCACGGTACACGTAATGATACCAAAACATGTAATCCACTTACATAATCCATGCATAATAAACCACAGTTATAAATGTATAAAGCCAGCTATAAGCGCACATAGCCATATAATCTCAAACCATGACATCATCGATCACAAAACTCGACACGACATCACATGCCACACACCCATCATTCGATACCCGAACGACCCATCCAGAAACCAGGACTCGTCCACACACCCGGACAACCAACACCTAATCCGAAGATCAATACCTGAACCTCCTTCAGACCGATTCTTATTAGAACCAAACCTTAAAATCGAACCACGGACCTACACGTCCCAAACATAATCAACGCGCACAGAACCGTGCCACAACTCCCAAAATCTAACCATGCACGTCAACCCAAGGACGACATCTAAACGAAACACCCGGGGCCACAACACGACCCCCAAACAACTGCATGACCAACCGAACTCCAAAAGGAATCCACATGTATATGAATCGACTAATTCTCATAAATTAACCAATTGAATACCATAGGACGCCAATCGAAAATCAAAACCCAACTAAAAAGCAACAAAAACCACAACAACAGCCCACATAGAGCCCCAGTCGACTAGACCTCACCCCTAGTCGACTGAAAACTCTCGGGATAACCCAAAAACCCAAACCAGCAACAAACCAGTCGACTGATCACCAGGTCCAGTCGACTGAACCCAAACTAGAACCTTTCCAGTTGACTAGTCCCCCAAGCCTAGTCAATTGACCTGCCAAACTCAAGATCCAGTCGACTGGTCACCCTCGAAAACTATTTTTAAGCCACGGTTTCAACCTTCCAAACCTCGAATCGAAGCCTCGAAACTCCACCCTTAGACATCCACACGCCCAAGCCAAACACCAAACCGTCAAAAGAAACTCTCAAAATACGATTTCATCCATCGAAATTGACATAAAATTCAGTTTTAAACCCCAAAACCAACTTTTACTGAAAATTAGATCTATAACAATCCGACCGGTAAAAAATACACCTGATTATACACAGCACCCTTATAAAACATACAGGTCCAGAATCCTACCTTGATGAGTTCAAAACTCGACGTCTCAATCCACGTGCAAAAATGAGCTTCGCTGGAAAAAAATTCCGTCCGGATGAACGCGTAGCCCACTGTGCCAAAAGAAAGGATCTGCTGTTGAATCATTGAAAATAAAGCCCCGGGCCCTCAAGAACTTAGAGAGAAAGAAGAGATAAAATAGGAAGCTTGTTGGAGAAGTTTTGGAAAAAAATATCTTTATGAAAATATCTAACTCCAGATATTTATAGACTTCCAAAATATCTTTTTTTTTGAAATTTTTGAAATTTGCCCCACATTGGCCCACGGCCCCGGGAACCTACCCCGCATGTATATCTAAGCCCGATCATGCATCGAAAGAAATAAAAACATGCTCAAACGAAAACACGTAACGTGCGTCCGAAAATGCCAAAAATGAAAACGGGTCAGGGTCTCACACCTTTTGGGTAAAATACAGTTTATCAGTCGGTTTATCGCAAAACTGATAACTACCTGTGAGCCACTCTTTCGTTTGTTAAAGAAAGGGGTCAAATTCGAATGGGATCAGAAATGCCAGGACTCCTTTGATGCTGTACGACAGTATCTGCAAAATCCACTTGTTCTAGCTCCTCCCGAACCTGATAGGCCACTGATTCTTTATTTATCAGTGATTGACTCGGCCATCGGATGTATGCTAGCACAAGAGGGTAAAATTGGAATCGAAAAGACTGTTTACTACTTAAGCAAGAAGATGACAGGGTCAAAAATATGGTACACACGACTAGAAAAGACATGCTGGGCCTTGGTTTGGGCGTCCCAAAAACTAAGGCATTACATGTTGTCTTTCACAGTGAATATCATCTCCCGGATAGACCCATTGAAGTACCTATTTGAAAAGCCAGCATTGACAAGAAGGTTGGCCTGATGGTTGCTATTGCTATCAGAGTTTGATCTTCAATATGTCACCCGGAAGTCAGTCAAGGGTAGGGTAGTGGTAGAATTCCTAGCCGATCAACCAGTTGAAGGAGGTGAAGATACAAAGTTCTAGTTTTCTGATGAACAGTTGATGAAAGTCGGGGATGACAAGTGGACTCTATATTTTGATGGCGCATCCAATCAATATGGCTATGGAATAGGAGTCCTTCTTGTCACCCCTGACGAATCACATGTTTCGTTGTCTCTAAAGCTCAACTTTGAAGTGACCAACAATTAGGCTGAGTATGAAGCATGTTTAGCTGGATTGGAGGCAGCCTTAGAATTAGAGGCAAGAAAGATGGAAGTCATTGGAGATTCAGCTCTGGTGGTTTCACAAGCGAGAGAAGAATGGAAGGTCAGGGACTTAACCTTGATTCTCTATCATCAAGAACTAGAGAAGTTAATACCGTGCTTCGAATCAGTGATCTTTACCCATGTTCCAAGATTACAGAACAAGTTCGCCGACGCACTGGCTACCCTAACATCCATGATTGACACACCTTCCGGAGTCAGAATGAGGCCCTTGATAATCGAACAGAAAAGAAAGCCGGCATACGAGACGACGGCTGCAATCGAAGAAAGCACTGACGAACTTCCATGGTATTTTGACATCTAAAACATCGTGGAGGAAGGAGAATATCCTAAGTTTGCCAGTAAGACGGACAAAAGGGCGATACAAAGACTATCTGTAAAGTTTGTCATTTGCGGTGGTAGATTATACAAACGAGAACATTCTGGGGTCAATAAGTTATGTGTTAGCACTGAAGAAGGCCAAGAACTAATGAAAGGGATACACGCGAGAGTTTGTGGGCCACACATGAGTGGAAACATGTTAGCAAAGAAAATCCTACGACAAGAATACTTTGGGATGACATTGGAGACAGAATGCATACAGTTCGTGCAGAGGTGTCACAAATGTCAAATTCACGCAAATCTCATGCACGTTCCCCCATCTCAGTTGTATAACCTGATGTCACCATGGCCTTTCTCAGTGTGGGGCATTGATGTGATCGACAAGGTAACACCGAAGGCGTCAAATGGGCACGAGTTTATCATAGTAGCCATTGACTACTTTACCAAGTGGGTGGAAGCAGCCTCCTACTCAATATTGAAAGCCTCTCATGTTGCTAAGTTCATCAAGAAAAACATCATTTGCTGGTACAAAGTCCCCCATGAGGTCATCTCAGAAAATAGGTCGCATTTTCAATGAGAGGTTTTGGATCTTTTTGAAGAATATTGGATAGTGGCCCACAAGTCCTCATCATATTGGCCGTAGACCAATGGAGCGGTTGAGGCAGCAAACGAGAACATCAAGAAAATCCTACAGAAAACGATCAACTCACTTAAGGATTGGCCAAAACATCTACCATTTGCACTTTGGGGATACCGAACGTCGATCAGAACTTCAACTGGAACTACACTATACTCTTTAGTGTACAGAATGGAAGCCGTGCTTCCCATCGAAGTGGAAATCCCTTCACTAAGAGTAGATGCTGAGGTCAGTATTTTAGAAGCAGAATGGCAGAGGAACCGGATGGAAGAATTGCTCTTGTTTGATGAAAGAAGACTGTAGGCTTTGTTTCATTTACAAGGATACCAGAGGAGAATAGCTCGAGCGTTCAATAAGAAGGTCAAGACCCGGGACCTTAGAGAAGGAGATCTGGTTCTTAAGGAAATTAGAGCTCCTATCTTCGACCCGAGAGCAAGTTCAAGCCGAACTGGTCTGGACCGTTTCTCATCAAAACCATCATGACTGGTGGTGCAGTCATCATTATGGATTTGGATGGCAATGTGTTTTTCACGCTAGTAAAACTCGATCGGCTCAAAAAGTACTATCCTTGAGGTAAAAATAAAGATAAAATAAAAGATCGCTGAGTTGAAAACTGAAAAGGATACTCAGGCAAAAGTTGGAGCAGCCCGTAAGGCCGAAAACCCGAGAGAGCGACCTTTGCAAAAGTTAGGGCACCACAAAAGGAAACCGTAAATACCTGAGTGAGAATCGAGCCCAAACTACGTCATGGCCTGATTCCATTTTTTTGGGATACGTAGGCAGCTTCTTCTAAGAAGTCTGGCCAGATTCTTCGTTTTTAATCATTTTTTAATCTAAGTAAGACCAATGGAAATTTGTTTATAAATTTTGACAATAAAGTCATTAAAAAAAATATTTGGATAAATTTGAACCATCTTAAACATAAAAGCGATAGTTTTCATTACTTTGATCAGAGTTACAAGGCTTTTAAAAATAAAGGGAGGGCACGTAAGTTCTGAACTCTACAAAAAAAAAGTGGAAAGCTATGAAATCTTTAAAATGAAGCAGGTGGCCTCAAGACTTTTTCCTTTTTGTTACCTGTTTCCCCTCTTCTCTATCTTTCTTCTCCTGATCCTGCATTAGCCATGTCTTGTACTCAGCAGAAAGCTCGGGACATTGTAGCTTCTGCATTTCCATACGTGAACGAGAAGGCCAGGCATCCTGATACAGTGTTAGAAATGGAGCCCATAATGCAGATGAGAATAGACGACCTCGAATACTGGGAAAAATGATCTGACTACGATCGAACTGCTGTATGATCCGATGGGGGTAATAGAAAGTAGTTCGACACAGACCGGCTAACAAAACACCCGGATGATCCATAGTAGTCAGAGTCATGACAGGAACTCGCCACCAAGGGCACTGCTAGGTAATATCTAGGCCAGTCAGAGAAGAAAGGTACTATCGCCAGGCTGCTTCGGTACTGCATATCTGATAACAGGGGCGGTACAGGAAAGTTGCAGCACTATGTCTATCGGTGGGTGGTTTTTATAGAAGATTAACCTTCTCCATCAGCCAGATCTACAACAAAAAGTTAGATCAGTGAGAAGCAGAGCTTTGCAGTATGACACAAGTCTGATAAAGGGTAAGGTTTGAGCCTACCTGAAGGAGCAGGGGCTGCCAGCAAAAGTAGTGGTCTCACCACGATGAACAGTATCTAGGCCCAGTAGTGTCTCGGCCAAGACAAGTGGTACAAAATCCCTCCCTATCCACATCTGACTAGTAATGTTAACCAATGCACAGCTAACTCGCCCGTTAGAGGGTATGAGAAGGTACTGGGCAAGAAGACAGAAGCAAAGAGCATAACGTCATCGCAACTGAAAGTCGAGATCACTAAGGTCACCGGTAGAATGGAATCTGTTAATGATCCATGGTATGTCAAGACAGTCATCTTGTGTCAGAAAAGAGGCCTCCCTCCTAGATAGACCACAAAGTTGTATCACACACTGACGGGTTGACAGAAAGAAAGTGGGAACCACGACGGAGCTTCGCGGGGTCAAACCCAAAATAGTAGCAAACTACTCCACGGTGGGGCATAGCTCTTCAAGGCAGAACTGGAAGACGTGGGCTTGTGGGTCCCATAGCTGAGCAGCTACTTTCAGCAAAGGCCCGTCAATCTTTATGGCCGTGAGAGGAAATAAGAAGTTGATACCGAAAGAGGCAAAGTTTAAACGTTCAACATGAGTAAATACCTCAATCCATGAAGAAAGGGGATTAGCCATCTGAGCAAGAATAACAAAAAATAGATCCTTCACGGCTGTATTTATTAAGCAGGAAAGGGCAGGAAATTAAAATTTTGGCAAAAGGCAGGACCAAGGTGGCGACCGCCACTTTGGATACCGCGACCACCAACTCTGAAAAGCATAGTACAATGACATCAGCCCTTTGACCAGGTGATAGCCATGTAAGCGTTTATGGCAAATGGTGGCCGCCATGTTGATTATGGCGACCGCAATGTAAAAAATTGGCAAGCATGCATTAGTTGGTGGTTTCTGCATTCTCTATAAGTCTTGACATTTGTATTATACATCCAAGATAGTTTGAACATCAAACTAAAAGAAAGATGAACATGTGAAGTAATAAATGGCACAAAGGCCCAAAATACATCAGAATGTATCAAAATGTAACCGGGGCACCCAGCCCCAATAAAATAGCAAACTGGGGCACACAGGCCCATGGAGTAGGTAAATGTGTAAAAATGTGTCAAATTAGGGCACGCAGGCCCATCAAAATAAATATAGCAAAAGATAAATAAAACTAAGGAAAAGGAGGGAAGCTCTCTCTCTTAGGTGTGCCTCGGGCAAACTCGGTAGGAGGAAGGGCCGGCCTCCTCCGAGCTATCATCCTCGAAGAGTCTGTCAAAGTCATCGACATCGTCACTACCAGAGGAAGAGACAACTCTGGACTGGCTATGAGAAGATGAGACTGATCCTCTGGAACGAGCTCAAGAAGATGCCAGGGAACCACGACCTCAAATCGGGTTTGGTGCTGGAGCAGGAGGCCTGACCAGAGCCTACGGTGGTACAATGCTAGCCGTTGGTACCGGAGGCTATCAGAAGAAACCAAGGATCAGAATAACGTACAAGAAAAGGTATAGAAAGGTTGAAAAGAGTTATGAGGACACTTACTATAGTCGCTAGGGTAAAAGTAATGCGGGTCGCTCATACAGTGGCATCAAGCTGACGGATCATTGCTCTCTGACCTGTAAAGACCAGTAGCAGATGATCTAGCCACGCCTGGTTAACTTGTAAAAAGAAAGTTAGGCGGTTTGAATAAACAAAACAAAGAAAGCAACCAAATAAAAGGAGAAAGGACAAAGACAAACCTGACTGAGCTCAGCCCTAAACTTAGGTGCTGGCGGAACGGGAACCGACAGAGGGAAGGGGTAGCCGTATGCTACTGTCTGAATCTCCCACGGGATCTCTGGGCCCCTCATCCCTCCAGTCGCGGCATCATCACCAACAGCTCCAGCCACAGCAGCACCAGCCTCAGCAACCTCCGGCGCATGTCCTCTCCTCTTGCCACCAGGGGCAGCTGGGCCGGGTCCTAGAGGTCCCAACAGATGTGCCCGGGCCTAGGCTGTGTAGTCTCCCTCGGTCACCGGCCTAGATGATTAGTCTGGCGCATGCAGGCTAGAGGGACCATTAGCATCCGAAAGTGACCCAGGCCGAGCGACTAGTGAACCACTCGCTCTCTTAGATAGTACTCCAGTCCAAATGGGCCCTCCAGCAAGATACGTCTACCGGTAATGTCACAGCTGTACATCAGGTCTACGCTGGCCCGATCCTCTACCTCCTGCCCGACATCCCAGTGAACCTACAGAATACATTGAACAGCGCAGTATATTGTAATTGATAAATGCAATGATCAGTAAATGGTGTAAAGAACAGTGCATCGAACAGTGTAGTGAACAGTGCAGTAAGTAGTATAATACAGGAAGCAGTGTACAGAATAGTACGCAGTAAATAGAGATACCTGGTCAGGGGTTAGCCGGTCCAGTGATACCTGCAACTGGTCGATATCCTTCCCCCCAGCCTTCTTCCCCTTCAGCCCTTGGGACCATCGGGCTGCCCGGGGAATGATTGAAGGGTCCGTAGAGGAGTTCACCGGGACATGAAGCCTGAGGAACTCGTAAGTTCACAACTGCAAAGAGGAAGATGTCAGTAAGAAAATGATAATAGGTAACATAAATGAATGAAAAACTGCAGAAACAAAAGCCATACCTCCCAGACCCTCCAATATCCCCCGATGCTGAGCTCCTGGGGGAATCGGGTCAGAATCTGCATGAAGCTATAGAGAGTAGCAAGAGCGATTCCTCCCCAGTCCAATGTAGCAATGCGGTCGAGGCGAGCAAGGGCACCCAGGTTGTGCAAATGTACGGTATTCTTCTTGTTCGAAAATAATGAGGTACCAAACATATACATCAAGAATCCCTGGGCGATCCACTCAAAGTGGCGGGGCTCGGTGCACTAAAAATGCCTGAAGCGGTCGAAGAACCATGTGTATCTAACCTAGTAACGGTCCATCTGTGCCAAAATAGCTCCAAGAAAGTACATCAGGGCATCAACAAACTGCGCAATGGTGGGATCAAACGGAATAGGGGCACCTCCAACCCGGATGCCGGTAATAAGAGCACAATCTAGAGGAGTCAAGGTGGCCTCAAAAGTGGTGAAATGGAAGGTGTTAGTGGTATCTCACCACCACTCTGCCAAGGCAGTCAACCATACCCGGTCGTTACTCGTTCTACCCAATAAGGGTATGAACCAATCAAAATTGAAGGCATCAATATAAGCCCGGCTAGGAGCAGGGAGGGCATCATACCACTCCAACACCTCTCCAGAGGTCAAACCTCCGAAGCCACGAACATAGTGACCAGCCTGAAAAGAAGAAGACAAACAGAGAAAATATAAAGAACAGATCAAGCGAGCAAAGTGTAGAAAAATATCTGAAAGCTAACCCTAGGATCGTGTGTAAGTGACGACCTTTCGGTTCTATCAAACCCTAGAAAACTAGGCACCATAACCCTAGGATTGTGTGTAAGTGACGACCCTTCGATTCTTTCTAAGCCCTAGAAAACTAAGCACCCTAACCCTAGGATCGTGTGTAAGTGACGACTCTTCAGTTCTTTCTAAGCCCTGATAAATTAGGCAAACCTTCCTACATTAGGATCATGTGTAAGTGACGACCCTTCGATTCTTTCTAAGCCCTAATAAATCAGGTAAATCTTTCTATCCTAGGATCGTGTGTAAGTGACGACCCTTCAGTTCTTTCTAAGCCCTAATAAATCAGGCAAACCTTCCTACCCTTGGTTCGTGTGTAAGTGACGACCCTTCGATTCTTTCTAAACCCTCATAAATTAGGCAAACCTTCCTACCCTAGGATCGTGTGTAAGTGACAACCCTTCGATTCTTTCTAAGCTCTGATAAATCAGGCAAACCTTCCTACCCTAGGATCGTGTGTAAGAGACGACCCTTCGGTTCTTTCTAAGCATTGATAAATCAGGCAAACCTTCCTATCCTAGGATCGTGTGTAAGTGACGACCCTTTAGTTCTTCCTATGCCCGGATAAATCGGGCAAACCTTCCTACCCTAGGTTCGTGTGTAAGTGATGACCCTTCGGTAAAGTCTTGGGGCGCCAGGCAAAAATCTCTCCACCCTTTGATATTTGTGTTTCACCCCTTTTCCCCAAACCTTTTAGGATAAATTTTCTAGGAATCTTTGAAAATTTGCCCTAATCCTCTAGAAAGATTTTTCTAAAATTTTTAGAATTTTTAAAATTTTTTTTAGGATTTTCTAAAAATTTACCCCATTTTTCTAGGATTTTTTCAAAATTTGTTTTCCAAAAATTTGAAAATATCCCATAGATTTCTTGAATTTTTGATTTTTGAAAAATTCGCCCTAAATTTTTAACAAAATTACCTCTAATTTTAGGATTTTTGATAAAAATTACCCCTTCACTTTTCATGCCCCAAAAAGAAAAACAAAACCCGCCTTAATTTTTATGTTTTTCCTAAAAATAAAAAAAATTTCAAACCTTTATTTTGTGCTTTTCACTAAAATAATTTCTCCTTTCATTGTTTGTTCAAATCTTAGTGTCCCTACTGTTTTAATCTCCATTGCATAGGTACCTAAACTAAGTTCAAATTCCAATCATCAATCACACTATCATCAAAATAAGTCATCATTTATCATCATTCATCATCATCATATTAAATCACCATATGGGGAATCCTAGGCATGCGTCTACGTTTGATATATCATAAAAAACATGCTCTGGTATTTAAAACAGTAAGGATAGGGTACATACCGAAGGTCGCTGGCGAGAAATTTGGTGGTCAGGCTCCTGTGGAAGAACGTCAGCAGCAACAACATCGGTGGGAGGCTCGTAGTGCCTCATCCCCCGTGGAACCACACGATAGGGTGCTAGAGCGTAAGTATGAAGATCAAAAGGAGCTGGGTGGCCCTCTCCAGCATCAGGGTCCAAGAAATCGGCTATAGCGGCCTCAGCAGTAGCGTCAGTAACAGCCTATGCCTCGGCAACTACCCGTGCCTCCTCAGCAGCTCAGTGGGAGGCACGCTCCGCCTCTAGAACAAGGGCGTCCATCGCGGCAGTGGGCTACTTGGAAGTAACCCTTCCGGCGGGAAGACTGGAAGCCGTACTTCTGAGAGTTCCCATGGAAGAACTCTCAGTAGCGGAGGGGACTTGTCACGCCCCCAAGTCATCATCCCCATGGCCTTGGCCCGCCATGAAGAAGAATGGAATCATGAACAACAGTGTAAACATCGTGTGAAAAGGCTTGGAAGTAAAGGAAGCAAGAGAGGGTTGAAAGGAGCCGAGAGAGGGTTGAGAGAAAACTGAGAGAGAGTAAAAGGTTAAAGAGATTATGGAATGTGAGGAATGAACCACACCCGCGTGACCTAGGGGGCCTTATGCGCGTTTCATCATGGCAGTCGTCTGTCACATGTTAGTGACCGCTAAGTTTCCCAAAAGACACATGGCGACCACTATGTTTGGAGGGTTTTTATCTGGCAACCGCCGTGTCAGACGGATTTGGTCTCGACGGCCGCCAGGATTCGAAAGGTCACATCATATCAGAATATCATCATAAAGTTTTGAGGTTTTGAGAGCGGATGTTTGGGGCCTTTAATGTATGTTTTTGATTATCTTATTATTTGCATGCATTTTATTTCCTTTGTGTGTGTATATTATATTAGTTATAGATTATTTTCTTTGTTTTATTAGCAAAAATGATTTTCAGAAAATATAAAATATTTAATTATTTTAAAAAATTTTATTTTTGTGTGAGTGTTTTCTTCTAAAAATAATTTTAAGAGCTTTTCAAAAACGATTTTGTGTGTGCGTGTTCTTTAAAAATATTTCAAGAAAATCCTTGTGCGTAGTATTTCGTGCCTCGTTCCAAATTTTTAGGTATTAACTCGACCTATTAATTCGTAGTTTTCATCCCGATAAATATAATTTTAAGCCGTAACTTGGTTTTTAATTATTTTTATTTCACGCCTCGTTCCGAATTTTTAGGTCTTAACTCGACCTATTAATTCGCGATCTCTTTTGCCGATAAAATTAATTGTGAGCCATAACTTGGCTTTTAATTATTTTTTTTATCCTGCTCTCATCCCGATATTGTGAGATCTTAACTCGACTGATCATTTGCTTTCTCGGTTAAAATAATTTTTTGGATCTTAACTCGATTCTTTTAATTGTTCAAATCCCCAGCCAAGTTCTTAGGTCTTAACTCGATCTTTGACTCACCCGTTCGTGTTCCCTTTAGATCCTGACTTGATCTTTAGGAATTTCATCTACATCATGTTAGCATCTGCATCATGTTTCTTATCTTACATCTCTAAATTTTGCCCCGTGAACTACATTTTGGTATGATCCCTAGCAAAGGGGTACGTAGACAGCTCGATTAAAATTCGAGTATGACCAACATCATATGCATGATTAAGTGTTTGTGGCCTAAAATTGACGGCTCGATCAAATGGTTGTTGTCTCTAGGACTTTGATATAACCCGCTTCACGCATTGCTATGCAAGTTATATCAAAGAGGGGCAACTGTAGACACCTCAATTTGACCCCGCCTAATTTTAGGTGAATTTAATGATAAAAACAGGTGGAATGGTACTTCAGTTCAATCATCGAGAAGTGATCCAAGCTCGGTATTTGAACCCAAAACTTTCAAACCAAAGAAATTTTTTTGAACCTTCGAAACTTGTTTTCCAAGTAAGGCGACCGCAATGTTAATTGTAGCGACCACCAATAGAACCTCTTAGAAACCCTGACTAAAAGTGGCGACCGCCAACGTGCATTGTGGCGACCGCCAATAGCCAATAGAACCCTTTGGAACCTTCTTTCAACATGGCGACCGCAAACTCCTAATGGCCTGACGTGTCCCAAAACGTGGCAGCATCTCATTGGTTGATGAACTCTATAAATAACGTACATTTGGTACGTTTTAAAGGACAAAATTTGAGTGGGAGGGTTAGTGAGAGAAGCTCTGCCGAGTTGCCAAGTAATTTCGAGCCCCGACGCCGAACCCTGCCGAAATATTGAGATCCGAGCCTCCGACGTTTACATTGCAACCCTAACTTGGATCACCACCCTAGAATTGGACCATTGAGAGACATTCCCGACTTGAGGATTCCCCAACAATCTAGGTACCTCGATCGGATCCCCGATCCTTCTAACTCCATTCTCTCTCTTTTGGAGTGATCGGGTTAACTTTCAATTTCAATTTGCATGCTTTTTTTGTTTACGTAATTAATCTCGTTTATTGTTTAAGTAGCCTTATGTAATTTGTTCATTATTAATTTACTCACATTAACACTTAACACAATTTGTTATTTTTCTTTCTTTCATTAATACATTAAATAGTGTTAATATATTTTGGCTATTACAACTTGTTAGTGCTATTAATTGTTATAATAATGTACTTACATTTATGTAAATATAGTAATTAATACTACATTTAAAATAAAAGTTAAATAGTTGTATTTAATTTCTCTTATTTTTTTAGCATTCATTTTTTTTATTTTCTTTTTTTTCTTGTAATATTAATTTAATACTCTCTTCTTTTAAATATTAGTGTCCCTTCATTAGCCTTTATTTTCTATTTTTTTTAATAGTAGTGTAATTTTCTTTTATAGCATCTTATTTCTTTTTTCTCTTTTCTTTTCTTGTAGTGAAACTTTATTTTTTTTCCTTATAATGTAGTTTTATTTTTCTCTTTAATGTTCCATTTCTTATTTTTCTTTTATTTTTCTTTTTTTATAGTTTTATTTTCTTTTCATAGTACTTATTCTATCTTTTTTTTTTTATTTCATTAAACCTAAAAATCATAAAAAGTTCTTTAAACTAATTCTTTTTTCCTTTTTAAATGTAATTCTCTTCTCTTTATTTTCTTTTCTTTTTGTTTTCTTCTATCTCTTTTAAAGAAAATATAAAAAGTAAATAGTTAGGTTTTCTTTTTTATTAGTTTAATAACATATTCTAACCTTTTTATTTTTAGCATAATTCTTCTTTTGTGAACTTTTTCTTTTCTTTTAAATATTTAAATTCTCTTTCATTATAAGGCCTTTATTTTTAATTTCTTTGTTAGTAAACTCTTTTTTTTATATAGATTTTTTATGGATATTTTATTTTACATTTAGTATTAAATATTTACCATATTAATGTTCTTCTAAATGTATGTTTTAATATGCATGTTTTTGGTTACTTTGAAATCATATTTAGAATAGTTTAGTTTATCTTTTGTAACAAATCATGTTTAGGTAATTTTAACATTTTCTAGAATATTTTTTTGTTCACTTATGCAAATTATGATAGTTAATTTATTTTTGTGAATATTGCATGCGGGTGTACTCCATGTATCATTTAATTAGAAATTGTATGCCGTAGGATTTAGGATTTTCTTTTCTTATTTGTTTTGCTTGGAATTCTATGTACATATGTTATTTATTTTCTATATTTAATTTTGAATGTTCTCTATTTGTCTCAACTTTCTTTATTTGCATGCATTTGAAAAATCTTACCAATGAAGCAATAATGATTATTACAGGCCAACTTTACGGATGGGCAAGCAAACGGAGTGCCTAACGCCTTTCCCGATTCGTACCTTAGCCCCCGAACCCTATTTCTCTGATTAATGTTTTCAAGATCTGCAGCCGTTTTTGTTTTTCTTAGTTTTTCTCAAAAACTAAGTGGCGACTTTATTTTCAACAAAAAATAGATTTTCAAAATTTAGCTTTCAAGGTGTTAAAATATTTTCTAAACATCTTTGAATCCCCATATTTTTGAAATATTTTCAAAACCTCCCAAAATCCCAACGCCACAGTATTTTTTGGTGACTCTGCTGGGGATGTCAGGTTTCCAAAATCAAATAAGAGAGGTAGACTTGAAAACATTATTGGTTCTTAATATGTATTTCTTATTTGTATTTTTGCATGCATATGCATTGTTCTCAAATCCCCCTGCCTGGTCGACCCGATGCCCTGAACGTTCATCCATTTCGGGGATTGTTGGGAAGACGAAAAATCCTTACTGACTGTACGCTATCATAAGTGCAGTAAAAGAGTTTGGGCATACTATTTAATCATGTCCTGTGCCACTCCAGGCATGGGAGGTATATACCCGGCTCTATTCAGAAGGTACCCTGTTCGATTGACCAAAATCAGCCTTTTTGCATATAGTAAACTTAGATCTCTTCATTAGGTGCTACTAACTCTAGTAGGATTATATGTTTTCTTCATTGTATGTTTTGTTTGCGTATTATTGGGGTTGTTTGTTCGGATTAGGCTAGTCCCACTTTCGGGTTTGGCCCGGGTTTTTCTTTTATCCTTCGTTTTAGGATTAGTTTCACCTTCGGGTTCTTACCTGGGCTTTGGTTTTTCTTGTCATGTTTGGTTTCCACACCATTGTTTTCTCGGGGTCATGCCCGTGTTTCGTTTTGTACCCTCTAGGGTATTTTCTCCATCCTTCGAGTTCTTCCCGAGTTGTTGGTTTCCTCTGCCTTTGTTTAGGCTCGTTTCCTTTAGATCCTTGTTATACCTGCGTGAGCTAGTCTTTTACCGTTATGCTACCCATTTTCCTTAGAATTTTAGGTCAAATCAGTCCTCTCAGCCTAGTTCTTTTTTCTTTTTGGAGTGCTGCTCATTTCTTCACCCCAATTTAGTCAAACTGTTCAGTTGTTATGAGCCCAGCAAGGGCATTGTTATAGCTTTCGTGATTATCTGCCCCGTGGTTCGCCGTTTTGGATATCTGGGATATTTGCTATCCGTCATCGGAGTTCTTATCCAAAAAAATGTTTGATACTAGCTACTCTGCTTTTACAATTTAGGTTTTTTTATGGATTTACCATTGGGCCGGGAAGAGTACAATCGACACGTGTCTGAGAGATCAGGATCAGGAAGACTTCATAGGGTATTTGAACAGTCAGTTGAAATGGAAGAGAATGAGGTGAATTTGACAGTCCTAATGAGGGCTATCGCTAATATATAGAGAGCTGTGGAACAGTAAACCCATGCTCAAGTGCAATGTCAGGCGCAGATCTAAGCAATTCAGGCCTATTTTCCAATACTGAATGAACAGCATGATGACCTGAATGGTAACGGGAAAGACTTTTGAGATGACAATCAGGTTCCCGATGGACAGCAAGTTGTTCCACTACCACCACGAAACTCTCGTCAGGTGATAATTGAGGAAGAAAATACTACTCAGTCCAGAGAGTCTGCATTGGTTGAGAAAATTGACAAGATGGAGAAAGTCCTTAGAAAGGCTAAAAGGATCAAAGAATATATGCTAGATGTGGGAGGACTATGTTTATTCCAAGACACTAAGCTACCAGAAAAGTTCAAAATGCCAGATATGGAGAAGTTTGACGGAACCGAAGATCCCCGAATTCATCTTTGAATGTATGTTGGTACCCTGTCACCAATGGAAATTGATGACCAATTGAAGGCCGTGCTCTTTCACCGATCTCTTTCTGGGGCAACCCAGAAATGGTTCCTCTCCCTCGATATAGCAATGACCAGAATTTGAGAGGACATAGCTACGACATTTGTCAGTCAGTATAGTTATAATGTCCAACTGGACGTAACTACCTGAGAGCTCGAAACTACTTGACAGGAGAATCAGGAGTCTTTTGTTGATTTTCTGACCCGATTGAGGGGTAAAGCCGCCAAGATGACAAATTGACCCTCTGAAAAAGAGAAAGTAAGGATAGTTATGAAGAATCTACAGTCTCTACTGAAGTAGTATCATACCACTCAGTTGCTTTCTACCTTTGAACAGCTATTTGACGCTAGGGTACAAATTAAAGACGCCATCCAGTCTGGGGATATCGAGAAAATCGAACCAAGTCAGAAACCTAGGAGGACCTTCCCCACAAATAACCAAAACCAGTCTGCTGCCATCAACCTCATGTCTCGCTCGAACGAGGTAAACCTGCTGGACCCATCTTCTTCCACCCAGCAATCCAACAATACCGAACAGTCAGACAATGGCCAACAGCAAAGGCCGAGGACGGTCTTCACTCCCCTCAATATTTCATTATCCATCGCCCCGAGTCGACTCGTCAAAAAAGGGCTCATCAAGCCATTGGATCCCATGCCTGTACCTGATCCCCTACCGCCAAGGTTTAATACTTCTCAATACTACGCCTTTCATCAAGGCCATAGACACCTAACCGATAAGTGCTTAAGGCTCCGATATGAGATCTAGAACCTCAATGACAACAAGGTGATCCCGCCACCATCTGCCACCCTAAAGCCAAATGTCACGACTAATCCACTGCCAAATCATGCTAAGCAGGCTGGGGTAAATTACATGTCTCTGGGGGAATCGGATGACCCAAACCGATATATCAGTCCAGCATACCTGCCACGCCCTTGTGTTTCAGTAATTGAGGATCAGACAGCATGCTCATTTATTGTGGTTAGAGGCAGTCGAGACAGGATGGATGAGTGAAATGATGGTGCTTGGGAGTGGTATCAGACAGCGTTCCCAGCTATCCGACTGGAAGAAGAGGAACACAACGAAGAAGATGATTAGCCTTTGGATTATACAGCCCGACCATACGGGTTTGGTCACGTGCTCAACGACATTACCCTTTACCAATTTTTTGAGAAAGAGGTATATGTGGATGAAATACAATCTTATTGGCTAGTAAGGGTGATGCTAAAATCAGATGGGGCCGAGTGGATTGACTTCTGGGCCGCTCAAGAACAACAGGTGGATTTTATCGAAGAAGACATCTGGGAGGAAGTTGATAATACATAGGCTATCGAAGATGATGAGGAGAGGAGAGGAAGAATAGCAATCGATGATTTAGGCGATTTGTGGGCATTTAAAAGCCCTCCATGCATAGATGAAGTAAGACAGAACGAGAGTACAATACCAGGATTATGGGATCCCGAAGAGGGAATAGAGCATCAGACCAGAAGTGGGCAGCATTTTAAGCCTGCCCAGCTAGAGAAAGGGCAACTAAGCAGAAAGTAAAAGAGAAAGAACAAGAAGAAGAGGATGATGCAGTGCTAAAATAGTTAAAGAAAATGCAAGCTAATATCATTCTTTGGGGGCTATTGATGGCCTCGTATAAACATAGACAAGCTCTGCTGAAGGTTTTGAATAAAGCCAGCGTTTCGATAGATGCCACCCCGGAGTAACTAATTGGACTTATTCTGCCGGCGGTAGAAACAAAAGTCATTTTTTTTATAAATTTCTGCCAGCTGAGGGCAGGAATCATAACAAGCTGCTACACATTACCGTTAAATGCCTGGACAAATGGGTCCCTGTGACTCTCATTGATAATGGGTCTGCATTAAATGTATATCCACTTAGAACAACGCTCTGTTTAGGACTAAAGACATAGCACTTCATACCGAGCAATTAAGGAGTTCAGGCTTATGACAACACAAGGAGTGACGTACTGGGACTGGTGTCATTTGCAATATTAGTAGGACCCTTAGAAACGTCGATCGAGTTCCATGTACTAGATGTACCAGCGTCTTTCAACTTGTTGTTGGGTAGACCCTGGTTGCATGACTCAAGTTTTCAGGCTATACCATCGACTCTCCATCAAAAACTAAAACTAATAAAAAAATGGGGCAGTTCTGACTATTCACAGAGAAGACAGCATTCATCCCCCAAGAGGAGGAGAGGGCTCAACTCTGTTAGAAGTACAGTATGGTAAGGGTGATGTATCGCTCAGTGGCTTCCAGTTCGACGAAACCCAGGTTGTACAGATGTTGTTGAATGAGAAGGAAATGTACATCAACTCGTGGGCTGTAACAATAATGAGAAAAATGTCCTTTTTCCCTGATATAGGATTAGGGCGTAGGCAGCAGGGAATCCCAGAACCCATTCAGGTATTGCTGACTTCGCACCATTTTGGTCTTGGGTATGAGCCAACAGAAGAAGATTTAGAAGGGGTTAAGAAAGGACAGAAGGTCAATTATTCTGGAACGCTCAATAGGCAATTTATCAAAGAGGGGGAAGATTTCCCGTACTGCGGCTTTTTAGAACCATGGATTGACGAAGAAACTAATCGAAAGCTGCCAGGGTTGGAAATCTTTTTCAGCCATCAGTTGTCCGATACAGAAAAGGAAAAGACAGTGAAAGGGAAAGAGAAAGAGGAGAAGATTCAAGAGGAAGATTGGGCTGACAAACTCGATAGAATCAGCATGGGAACAATGTTCAATGAAAAGATGGCACAACTGCAAGTAGGGCCCTTGAAAACATCAATTGAGTTTCATGTACTAGATGTACCGTCTTTCAACTTGTTATTGGGTAGACCCTGGTTGCATGATCCAAGTGTTCAGGATGTACCATTGACTCTCCATCAGAAACTAAAACTGATAAGAAATGGGGTAGTTCTGACTATTCACAGAGAAGACAACATTCACCCCCTAAGGGGAGGAGAAGGCTCAACTCTATTGGAAGTACAGCATGGTGAGGGTGATGTATCGCTCAGTGGCTTCCAGTTTGACGAAACCTAGGTTGTACAGATGTTTAACGAGGACAAATGTACATTATCCCGTGGGCTGTAACAATGATGAGAAAAATGTCCTTTTTCCCTGGTATGGGATTAGGACGTAGGCAGCAGGGAATCCCGGAACCTGTTCAGATATTGCCGACTTCACACCGTTTTGGTCTTAGGTATGAGCCAACTGAAGAAGTTTTGGAAGGGCCTAAGAAAGAACGGAAGGTCAATTATTCAGGAACGTTCAATGGCCATTTTATCAAAGAGGAGGAAGATTTCCCGTACTGCGGCTTTTCAGAACCATGGATTGACGAAGAAACCAATCAAAAGCTGCCAAGGTTGAAAATCTTTTTTGGCCAACAACTGTCCGATACAGAAGAGGAAAAGCCAGTGAAAGGGGACGAGAAAGGGGAGAAGATTCAAGAGGAAGATTGGGCCAACAAGCTCGATAGAATCAGCATGGGAACATTGTTCAATGAAAAGATGGCACAACTACAAGTGACCGATTCGGACTGCTTCATGATGGGCTTCAGCATACTAGCCGATTGCACCAAGCTCATTGTTGATGCAATTGCAAAAGAAGTAAGGAATTGAACCATCGAGTTATCCGAAGTACATATTGTCTGTTCTGAGTCCAAGTCTAAGACTGAGTCTGTGGTTGAGGGCACGTCTGTTTATGCACCTCCTCCTGTTTATGCTTTCGAGTTTGTAATTCCTTCTTCTTTCAATGAAATGAACGAAATTTTCGATTACTCTTTTTTTTTTGATTTATTTCATATGCTTTCATACGATTTTGAGTTCGACGAGGATATCCCCGAAGAAATAAAATTTTTAATAAAAAGAGAAGAAGAAATGCGTACCCAATCTATAATTGAAGAAACTTTGTCAATAAATTTGGATAATAAAAATAACCCGTAAAATGTTTAAATTGGTTCATCTTTATCCTTAGTTGAACAAGAATAATTAATAATTTTATTAAAAAATTTCAAAGATGTATTTGCATGGTCTTATGAGGATATACCCGGAATTGATCCCGACATTGTTCAGCACCATATCCCTTTATACCCTGACACCAAACCAGTCAAACAAAAATTAAGACGGATCCGGCCAGAATGGGATTTGAAGATCAAAGAAGAAGTTGCCAAACAGATTAACGCAGGATTTCTCATGGTAACTGAGTATCTGAAATCGGTAGCCAACATCGTGCCGATTTTAAAGAAGGACGGACGTATCTGAGTCTACTTGGATTTTTGAGATCTCAATAAGGCTAGCCCAAAAGATGATTTTCCATTACAACATATCGACGTCTTAGTAGACAGTACAGCGGGGCAGGCCTTGCTATCATTCATGGATGGCTTCTTCGGGTACAACCAGATTCTGATGGATCCCGAGGGCAGAGAAAAGACAACATTCACCATGCTCTGGGGCATTTATTGTTATCGTGTGATCCCATTTGGACTGAAGAATGCAGAGGCAAC
Source organism: Heliamphora pulchella (assembly GCA_032270985.1). Classification (NCBI taxonomy): domain Eukaryota; kingdom Viridiplantae; phylum Streptophyta; class Magnoliopsida; order Ericales; family Sarraceniaceae; genus Heliamphora; species Heliamphora pulchella. The sequence continues at coordinate 36,933 of JAULJZ010172137.1, forward strand.
CTATCAGAAGGTTGCCACTACATTACTGCGTGACATGATACATAAAGAGGTTGAAGTGTACGTGAACGATATGATTGTCAATTCGAAGGACTAGGATGGCCACCTCACGGCACTGCAAAAATTCTTTGAAAGAATTCGAAAGTATAAGATTCGACTCAATCTACAGAAATGTGCCTTTGGAGTCACCGCTGAAAAAATGCTCAGGTTTATGATTACGCAATGAGGCATTAAAGTGGATCCTTCAAAGATCAAGGCAATCTTGGAAATGCCTCCTCCAAGGACCGAACGAGAAGTCAGGGGCTTTCTGGGTAAAATATAATTTATCAGCCGATTGATCGCAAAACTGACAACTACCTGTGAGCCACTCTTTCGTTTGTTAAAGAACGGAGTCGAATTCAAATGGGATTAGAAATGCAAAAATGCCTTTGATGCCGTACGACAGTATCTGTAAAATCCACCTGTTCTTGCTCCTCCCGAACCTGATAGGCCACTGATTCTTTATTTGTCCGTGACTAACTCGGTCATGGGATGTATGCTGGCACAAGAGGGTGAAATCGAAATCGAAAAGGCTATTTACTACTTAAGCAAGAAGATGATAGGGTCAGAAATACTGTACACACCACTAGAAAAGACATGCTGGGCCTTGGTTTGGGCGTCCCAAAAACTAAGACATTACATGCTATCTTTCACAGTGAATATCATCTCCCGGATGGACCCATTGAAGTACCTATTTGAAAAGCCAGCACTGAAAGAAAGGTTGGCCCGATGGTTGCTATTGCTATCAGAGTTTGATCTTCAATATGTCACCCAGAAGTCAGTCAAGGGTAGGGTAGTGGCAGAATTCCTAGCCGATCAACCAGTTGAAGGAGGTGAAGATACAGAGTTTTAGTTTCCTGAGGAACAGCTGATGAAAATGACAAGTGGACTCTATATTTTGATGGCGCATCCAATCAATATGGCTATGGAATAGGAGTCCTTCTTGTCACCCCTGACGAATCACATGTTTCGTTGTCTCTAAAGCTCAACTTTGAAGTGACCAACAATTAGGCTGAGTATGAAGCATGTTTAGCTGGATTGGAGGCAGCCTTAGAATTAGAGGCAAGAAAGATGGAAGTCATTGGAGATTCAGCTCTGGTGGTTTCACAAGCGAGAGAAGAATGGAAGGTCAGGGACTTAACCTTGATTCTCTATCATCAAGAACTAGAGAAGTTAATACCGTGCTTCGAATCAGTAATCTTTACCCATGTGCCAAGATTACAGAACAAGTTCGCCGACGCACTGGCTACCCTAGCATCCATGATTGACATACCGTCTGGAGTCAGAATGAGGCACTTGATAATCAAACAGAAAAGAAAGCCGACATACGAGACGACGACCGCAATCAAAGAAAGCACTGACGAACTTTCCTGGTATTTTGACATCCAGAACTTCGTGGAGGAAGGAGAATATCCCAAGTTTTCCAGCAAGAAGGATAAAAGGGCGATACGAAGACTATCTGCACAGTTTGTCATTTGCGGTGGTAGACTATACAAACGAGGACATTCTGGGGTCAATAAGCTATGTGTTAGCACTGAAGAAGGCCAAGAACTAATGAAAGGGATACACGCGGGAGTATGTGGGCCACACATGAGTGGGAACATATTAGCCAAGAAAATCCTATAACAAGGATACTTTTAGATGACAATGGAGACAGGCTGCATACAGTTCATGTGGAGGTGCCACAAATGTAGGATTCACGCAACTCTCATGCACGTTCCCCCATTTCAGTTTTATAACCTGACGTCACCATGGCCTTTCTCAGTATGGGATATTGATGTGATCGGTAAGGTAACACCGAAGGCGTCAAATGGGCACGAGTTTATCTTAGTGGCCATTAACTACTTTACCAAGTGGGTGGAAGCAGCCTCCTACTCAGTATTGAAAGCCTATCATGTTGCTAAGTTCATCAAGCAAAACATCATTTGTCGGTACGGGGTCCCCCACGAGGTCATCTCAGATAATGGTTCACATTTTCAAGGAGAGGTCTTGGATCTTTTTGAAGAATACCATATAGTGTCCCACAAATCCTCACCATATCGACCGCAGACCAATGGAACGGTTGAGACAGCAAACAAGAACATCAAGAAAATCCTACAAAAGACGATCAACTCACATAAGGATTGGCCGAAATATCTACCATTTGCACTTTGGGGATACCGAATGTCGATCAGAACTTCAACTGAAACTACAACATACTCTTTAGTGTACGGGATGGAAGCCCTGCTTCCCATTGAAGTGGAAATCCTTTCACTAAGAGTAGTAGCCGAGGCCAGTATTTTAGAAGCAGAATGGTAGAGGAACCAGATGGAAGAATTGCTCTTGTTTGATGAAAGAAGACTGTAGGCTCTGTTACATGTACAAGGATACCAGAGGAGGATAGCTCGAGTATTCAATAAGAAGGTTAAGACCCGGGACCTTAGAGAAGAAGATCTAGTTCTCAAGGAAATCGGAGCTCCTATCTTCGACCCAAGAGGCAAGTTCAAGCGGAACTGGGTCGGACCATTTCTCATTAAAACCATTATGACCGGTGGTGCAGTCATCATTATGAATTTGGATGGCAATGTATTTTTCACCCTAGTAAACCTCGATCAGCTCAAAAAGTACTATCCTTGAGGTAAAAATAAAGACAAAATAAAAACTTGCTGAGTTAAAAATAGAAAAGGCAACTCAGGCAAAAGTTAGAGCAGCCCGTAAGGCCAAAAACTCGAAAGGGCGACCTTGGCAAAAGTTAGGACACCACAAAAGGAGAGTGTCAGTACCTGAGTGAGAACCGAGCCCGAAATACATCATGACCTGATTCCATCTTTTTGGGATACGTAGGCAGCTTCTTCTAAGAAGTTCGGCCACATTCTTTGTTTTTAACTATTTTTGAATCTAAGTAAGACCAATGCAAATTTGTTTATGAATTTTGATAATAAAGTCATTAAAAAAAACTTCAGATAAATTTGAACTATCTTAAATATAAGGCAATAGTTTTCACTACTTTGATCAGAGTTACAAGGTTTTTGAAAATAAAAAGAGGGCACGTAAGTCCCAAACCCTACAAAAAAAAAAGGAGGAAAGCTATGAAATCTTTAAAACTAAGTAGGAGGCCTCAAGTCTTTCTCCTTTTTGTTGCCTATTTCTCATCTTCTCTATCTTTCTTCTCCCGATCCTGCATCAGCCATGTCTTGTACTTAGTAGAAAGCTCAGGACATTGCAGCTCCTGCATTTCCATAGGTGAACGAGAAGGCCAGGCATCCTGATACAGTGTTAGAAATGGAGCCCGCAACGCAAATGAGAATAGACGACCTCGAATATTGAGAAAAATGATTTAACTACGATCGAACTGCCGAATGATCTGATGGGGGTAATAGAAAGTAGTCTGACACAAACCGACTAGCAGAACACCTGGATGATCCATAGTAGTCAGAGTCATGACAAGAATCCGCCACCAGGGGCACTGCCAAGTAATATCTGGGCCAGTCAGAGAAGAAAGGTATTGTCGCCAGGCTGCTTCGGTACTACATATCTAATAATAGGGGCGATACAGGAAAGCTGCAGCATTGTGTCTATCGGTGGGTGGTTTTTATAGAAGATTAATCTTCTTCATCAGCCAGATCTACAGCAAAAAGTTAGATCAGTGAGATCAGAGCTTTGTAGTATGACACAAGTCTGATAAAGGGAAAGGTTTGAATCTACCTGAAGGAGCATGGGGCTGCCAGCAAAAGTAGTGTTCTCACCACGATGAACAGCATCTAGTCGTAGTAGTGTCTCAGCCAAGACAAGTGGTACAAAATCCCTCCTCATCCACATATGACTGGCAATGTCAACCAATGCACAGCTAACTCGCCCGCCAAAGGGAACGAGAAGGTACTGGCCAAGAAGACAGAAGTAAAGAGCATAATGTCGCTGCAACTGAAAGTCGAGGTCACTAAGGTCATCGGTAAGATAGAATCTATCAATGATCCAGGGCATGTCAAGACAGTCATCTTGTGTCAGAAGAGAGGCCTCCATCCTAGTAGACCACAAAGCTGTATCACCTACTGACGGGTTGAAAGAAAGAAAGTGGGAACCACGACGGAGCTTCGCGGGGTTAAATCTAAAATAGTAGCAAACTCCTCCACGGTGGGGCATAGCTCTTCAAGGTCGAATCGAAAGACGTGGGATTGTGGGTCCCACAGCTGAGCAGCTACTTTTAGCAAAGGCCCGTCAATCTTTATGGCCGTGAGAGGAAATAAGGAGTTGATACCGAAAGGGGTAAAGTTTAAACATTCGACATGAGGGAATGCCTCAATCCATGAAGAAAGAGAATTTTCCATCTGAGCAAGAACAACAGAAAATAGGTCCTTCAGGGCTGTATTTATAAGGCAAAAAAGGGAGAGAAATCAAAATTTTGACAAAAGGCCAGTTCAAGGTGGCGACCGCCACTTTGGATACGGCGATCACCAACTCCGAAAACTATAGTACAGTGACATCAGCCCTTTGACCAGGCGACCGCCATGTAAGTGTTTTTGGTAAATGGCGACTGCCATGTTGATTATGGTGACCAGCATGTTAAAAAGTGGCAAGCATGTATCAGTTGGTGGTTTTTGCATTCTGTGTAAGTCTTAGATTTGTATTACGCATCCAAGATAGTATGAACAGCAAACAAAAAGAAAGATGAACATGTGAAGTAATAAATGGCACAAAGGCCCAAAATACATCAGAATGTATCAAAATGTAACTGGGGCACCCAGGTCCAATAAAATAGCAAACTAGGGCACATAGGCCCATAAAAATAAATATAGAAAAAGATAAATAAAACTAAGGAAAAGGATAGAAGCTCTCTCTCTTAGGTGTGCCTCGGGCGGGCTCGGCGGGAGGAAGGGCCGGCCTCCTCCGAGCTATCATCCTCAAAGAGTCTGTCAAAGTCATTGCCATCATCACTGCCAGAGGAAGAGACAACTCTGGACCGGCTCTGAGCAGATGAGACTGATGCTCTGGAACAAGCCCGAGAAGAAGCCCGGGAACCACAACCTCGAACCAGGGTTGGGGTTGGAGCAGGAGGCCTAATTGGAGCCTGCAGTGGTACTATGCCAGCAGCTTGTACCGGAGGTTGTTAGAAGAAAACAAGGATCAAAACAGGGTATAGAAAAAGGTACAGAAAGGTTGAAAAGAGTTATGAGGACACTTACTATAGCCACTGGGGTAAAAGTAATGCCGGCCGCTCGTACAGTGGCATCAAGCTGACGGATCAGTGCTCTTTGACCTGTAAAAACCTGCAACAGATGATTTATCCACGCTTGGTCAACCTGTAAAAAGAAAGTTAGGCGATTTGAGTAAACAAAACAAAGAAAGCAACCAAATAAAAGGAGAAAGGAAAAAGATAAACCTGATTGAGCTTAGCCCTGAACTCAGGTGCTGGCGAAACGGGAACTGGCAGAGGGAAGGGGTAGCCGTATGCTTTTGTCTGAATCTCCCACGGGAACTCCGGGCCCCTCATCCCTCCAGCCGCGGCATCATCACCAACAGCTCTAGTCACAGCAACACCAACCTCCGCAACCTTCGGCGCCTCTCCTCTCCTCCTGCCACCAGGGGCAGCCGGGTCGGGTCCTAGAGGTCCCAACAGATGTGCCCGAGCCCAGGCTGTGTAGTCTCCCTCAGCTACCAGTAACTCTGCAACAGGAGTCCCCACCAGCTCCAATAGAAGATCTGCCCGGTCTAGATGAACAGTCCGGTGCATGCAGGCTGGAGGAACCATTGGGATCCGAAAGTGACCCAGGCTGAGCGACTGGAGAACCACTCGCTCTCCTAGATAGTACTCCCATCCAAATGATCAGTGAACAATATACAGTGAACAGTGCAAAGAACAGTCCAGTGAACGGTGCAGTAAACAGTGCAGTAAGTAGTATAATGCAAGAAGCAGTGTACAGAATAGTAAGCAGTAAATAGAGATACCTGGTCAGGGGTCAGCCGGTCCAGTGATACTTGCAACCGGTCGATATCCTTCCCCCCAGCCTTCTTCCCCTTCAGCCCTCGAGACCACCGGGCTGCACGGGGAATGACTGAAGGGTCTGCAGAGGAGTTTACCGGGACATGAAGCCCGAGGAACTCGTAAGTCCACAACTGCAAAGAGGAAGACGTCAGCAAGCGAATGATAACAGATAAAAAAAATGAATGAAAAACTACATAAACTAAATCCATACCTCCCAGACCCTCTAGTATGCCCCGATGCTGAGCTCCTGGGGGAATCGGGTCAGAGTTCGCATGAAGCTATAGAGAGTAGCAAGAGCGGCTCCTCCCCAGTCGAATGTAGCAACGCGGTCGAGGCGAACAAGGGAACCCAGGTAGTGCAAATGTACGGTATTCTCCTTATTCGAAAATAAGGAGGTACCAAACACATACATCAAGAATCCCTGGGCAACCCACTCAAAGTGGCGGGGCTCGTTGCACTGAAAATGCCTGAAGAGGTCAAAGAACCATGTGTATCTGACCTGGTCACGGTCCATCTGCGCGGGAATACCTCCAAGAAAGTACATCAGGGCATTAGCAGACTGCGCAATGGTGGGATCAAACGGAATAGGGGCACCTCCAACTCGGATGTCGGTAATAAGAGCAAAATCCAGAGGAGTCAAGGTGGCCTCGAAAGTGGTGAAATGGAAGGTGTTGGTGGTATCTCACCACCGCTCCTCTAGGGCAGTCAATCATACCCATTCGTTGCTCGTTCTACCCAATAAGGGTATGAATCGAGCGAAATCAGAGGCATCAATATAAGACCAGCTAGGAGCAGGGAGGGCATCATACCACTCCAACACCTCTCCAGAGGCTGAACCTCCGAAGCCATGGACATAGTGACCAACCTAAAAAGAAGAAGACAAATAGAGAAAATATAGTTTTTCCTATTTTTGTGACATGTAGTTTACATGTGAAGCTCAGTTTTGCACGTGGATCGAGATGTCGAGTTTTTAACTTACCGAGATAGGATTCTACACTGTTAAATTGTTAAAGGGTGTTACGTGTAATCTTATGCATATCTACCATTTAAAAATGCATGAAAAGTGATTTATGATTAAATCGGATTTTTGGTTTAAAAATCATTTTTCATCATTTCGGTGGATGAAAGTGTGTTCTAAGAGTTTTCTTTCAAGGTTTTGGTGTAGGGTTTGGACTTGCGAGTGTCCGATGGTGTTATATGGATGGTTGGCGGTTTGATTTGAGTTTTGAAAATCGTGGCTTAAAAACATTTTCTGGGCTTGATCAGTCGATCGGATCCTCATAATCAATCGACTGGATCATCTTTTGGGGAGGTTAGTCGACTAGACCTTGTAGACACCTCAATTTGACCCCGCCCCGCCTAATCTTAGGTTAACCCGATGATGATAACAAGTGGAATGGTACTTCAGTTCGATCCTCAAGAAGTGATCCAAGCTCGGTATTTGAACCCGAAACCTTCAAACTAAAGAAATTTTGTTGAACTTTCAAAACTTGCTGTCCAAGTAAGGCGGCCGCCATGTTAATTGTGGCGACCACCAATAAAACTTCTTGGAAACCCTATCCAAAAGTGGCAACCGCTACCTTAAACCTGGCGACCGCCAACGTGCATTGTGGCGACCGTCAATAGAACCCTTTGGAACCTTCTTTCAACATGGCGACCGCCATGTCCAATATGGCGACCGCCAACTCTAAATGATCTGACGTGTCCCAAAACGTGGCAGAATCTCATTGGTTGATGAACTGTATAAATACCGTACCTCTAGTACCTTTCAAAGGATAAAATTTGAGTGGGAGGGTTAGTGAGAGAAGCTCTGTCGAGTTACCGAGCAATTTCGAGCCCCGACGCCGAAGCCCTGCCGAAATACCGAGATCCGAGCTTCCGACGTTTACATTGCAACCCTAGCTTGGATCACCACCCGAGGATTGGACCATTGAGGCACATCCCCGACTTGAGGATTCCCCGACAATCTAGGTACCTTGTTTGGATCTCCAATTCTTCTAACTCCAATATCTCTCTTTTGGAGTGATCGGGTTAACTTTCAATTTCAATTGCATGCTTCTTTTGTTTACGTAATTAACCTCGTTTGTTGTTTAAATTGCCTTATATAATTTGTTTATTATTAGTTTCCTCACATTCACACTTAACATAATTTGTTATTTTTCTTTCATTCATTAATTCATTAAATAGTGCTAATATATTTTGGTAATTACAACTTGTTAGTGTTGTTAATTGTTATAATAATGTACTTATATTCACGTGAATGTAGTAATTAATACTACATTTCACATTTTAGTTAAATAGTTGTATTTAATTTCTCTTATTTTTCTAGCATTTATTTTTTTATTTTCTTTTTTTTCTTGTAATATTAATTTAATGCCATCTTCTTTTAAATATTAGTGTCCCTTCATTAGCCTTTATTTTCTTTTTTTTTTCTTTAATAGTAGTGTAATTTTCTTTTTTAGTATCTTATTTCTTTTTTCTCTTTTTTTTTTCCTTGTAATGAAACTTTATTTTCTTTTTCTTATAATGTAGTTTTATTTTTCTCTCTAATGTTCCATTTCTTATTTTTCTTTTCTTCTTTTTTTTCTATAGTTTTATTTTCTTTTCATAGTACTTATTCTATTTTTTTTATTTCATTAAACTTAAAAATCATAAAAAGTCCTTTAAGCTAATTTTATTTTCCTTTTTAAATGTAATTATCTTCTCTTTATTTTTTTTTTCATTTTGTTTTCTTCTATCTCTTTTAAAGAAAATGTAAAAAGTAAATAGTTAGATTTTCTTTTTTATTAGTTTAATAACATATTTTAACCTTTTTATTTTTAGCATAATTCTTCTTTTATGAACCTTTTTTTTAAATCTTTAGATTCTCTTTTGTTATAAGGTCTTTATTTTTAGTTTCTTTGTTAGTAAAATCTCTTTTTTATATAGATTTTTTATGCATATTTTATTTTACATTTAGTATTAAATATTCACCATATTAATATTTCTCTAATTGTATGTTTTAATATGCATGTTTTTTGTTACTTTAAAATCATGTTTATAATAGTTTAGTTTATCTTTCGTAACAAATTATGTTTAGGTAATTTTAATATTTTTTAGCATATTTTTGTTCACTTATGCAAATCATGATAGTTAATTTATTTTTGTGAATATTGTATGCGGGTGTACTCCATGTATCCTTTAGTTAGAAATTGCATACCGTATAACTTAGGATTTTCTTTTCTTATTTATTTTGCTTGGATTTCTATGTACATATATTATGTATTTTTCATATTTGATTTTAGATATTCTCTCTTTGTCTCAACTTTCTTTATTTGCATGCATTTGAAAAATCTTATCATAGAACCAATGATAATTAGTAGAGGCCAACCTTATGGTTGGGCAAACGGGGTGCCTAACACCTTCTCCGATTCGTACCTTATCCCCCAAACCCTCTTTCTCTGGTTAACGTTTTCAACATCAGTAGCCGATTTTGTTTTTCTTAGTTTTTCTCAAAAACTAAGTGGCGACTCTATTTTCAACAAAAAAAGGAATTTTCAAAATTTAGCTTTCAAGGTGTTAAACTATTTTTTAAACATCTTTGAATTCCCATATTTTTGAAACATTTTCAAAATTCCCCAAAATCCCAATGCCACAGACCACTAGGTCAGTCGACTGGACCTCTAGGTCAGTCGACTGACATGGTTCTGTTTGCCTTTTTTTTGGCTTTTCTCAAGAGTTTTCAGTCGACTGGGGGTTAGGGTCAGTTGACTGAAGTTCTAGGTGTTTACTTTGGGTGGTTTGGTTATCCTTTTGGGTGAATGGTTGGGTTTTTTTTGGGAAAAATGTTCAATTTTTGAAAAAACGTATTTTATTGAAGGTTTGGAGCTAGCCTGTGAGGTTGAGTCTCAACTTCTAAAACGTTTTGATGAAAATATGTTTTTACATATTTTGTTTGATCTCCATGGTCGAAGGATTGGATCTCTTTTTATACATGTGTTGTATAAATTGTTTTTTGGGTGATTTTTAAATATTTTCTATAGATGTATTGTGACAGTGGGTTTGTTAAGTTGGGCTTACATTGCTCCTTGGTAGAAGTTTAGAAATATGCGCAGTGTAGGTGCTTTGTACCTTCGGACTAATCCCCGTAAATTAAGCCGGTCGCCTCCGTGAACGGCGTTGTGTGGGTGCTTTGGACCTCGGGTTTCGGGCTTGTAAATTAAGAAGTAGGTGATTTGGATTTTCGGATTGATCCCGTAAATTAAGCCAGTTGCCTCCATTAATGACGTCGTTGTCATAACTCTGTATAGAACTTGTCATTACCGAGCAGGCCTTAAGTGGTGGCTAGGGTAATGGGCAGGAGTCTATAGTTATTAGCTTTGTCTATGTGACAGAGTCGGTATATAGGATTACATTTTATGTCTTTCTTCTCGGCTGTGTGACCACAGCTTCAAGGATGAAAAACTGATGGTTTTAAAGAGGAAAACCTTTTAGCTCCTGTGGTTGAGCTTATGTTCTTATGATTGCATAATCTTCTTACAACTTTATATAGTCTGTTCCTATTGGGCTTCGGCTCTCGGTGTGAGATTTTGCTGTAAAACTATTTTCAGGTGAGCATGTGGAGTTGACCTAGATGCAGTGGTGATGGAAGACTTGCTATAGTTTTCCCTATTTTTGTGACATGTAGTTTATATGTGATGCCTATTTCAGAAGGTGAGTTTTGTATGCCTTGAGGCAATATACTTATTCATGTATGAGATTACATGTTTATTGTTAATGAGAGCTGAACTTTGAGAATCTTTTATCTAAATGTTGTATATCTTTTAGTTGAGGGTTTTCCAACTGCAAATCTTATTTTCACAAACGGAGTTTGGTAGGCTTTCGCGTGACCCTAGAGTTTGGGGCGTGATAACATCGTATTAGAGCTCTGGATTCAAATACCTAAGAGCCATGGGAATGAGGGTACATCACCTTTGTGAGGATGTGCATGTGCTTGATTGCCTGTGTTTTAGCGCTTTGTTAACATATGCATGATATCCAGTTCAGCATGATAGTGTGTATACATGGGTATGGAGGTTGGACCTTATGATTGATTAGTCTTGCCTTTGGTCATTTGTATTAACAAACTTGGGAGCTATGTTAGAGACGCATTTTGCGGACGTGATTTCTAGTAAGGCATCTAAGTAGGTTATCTTGAGTGATGAGTCTTTCTTGTTGGTTTTTCTCGGTATGTGACATGTGATGACATGTTCTTAAGTGGCTATGTGTTAGCATGCTTATGTGTATTATGTCCTTTATGTTAGCAATCATATGTTGTATGGACGCTTATCCTGTTATATTGCTTTCATTTAGAGTTATGTCCACCCAGGGAGAATGAGGCCGTGGCCATGGTTCTGGCCGAAGGGACGTTCCAGTCCCAGATGTTAGGGATGTTAATGCATCATACGGACCTATTGACGGGGGAGATCTATTGCGTGAGATGGTCGACTCTTTCCGGCAACTAGCTGAGGCCACTAGGGGAAGTGAGAGCGTACTTGAGCTGAGGGCGATGGTCGCGAAGCGTGAATTTCACTGTCTGGACCCTCCTACCTTTTCTGGGGATCCTAACACCACAGTTGCCACGGAATGGCTGGAGTTGATTACCAGGATCTTGGACACGCTTTAGATAGAGGAAGATGATCTGAGGGTTAGCTTTGCTGCCTTCCAGTTGAGGGAAAGTGTTCACATGTGGTGGAAGTTTGCCAAGACTACAGTTGAGGGCACTTGGGAGGCATTCACGAAAGTATTTCTGGAGAAATACTTTTCGGCGACATTGAGGGATTGCTACAGGGAGGACTTCCTTTTTCTGACGCAGGGGACGATGACTGTGATTGAGTATGAGGCTGAGTTTACTAGCCTATCTCGATT
>JAULJZ010172138.1:0-24110 GCA_032270985.1 Heliamphora pulchella
ACACGACAACCTAGGGTCGATCTATCATGTTAGTTCTAACACATACCACATAATCATGCTAACACATAGCCACAACGGTCATGCCGACACAACATCGATACCGATGAGAACCGACAAGAACGACGCATCACTTTGGATAACCTACTTAGATTTTCTGCTAAAAATCACGTCCATGAAATGCGTTTTTAACTTGGCTCCCAAGTCTGTCAATCCAAACACGAGACTGATCAATTCTAAGGTCCAACCTCCATACTCATATATACACAACATACTCCAAACACAAGCAACCAAGCACACACACATCCTCACAAGGTAACGCACCCTCTTCCCACGGCTCATAGGTATTCGAACCAAGAGCTCTGATACCAATTTTTCACGCCCCAAAACCCAGGGTCACGTGAAAATCCACCAAACATCAATTTTATGAAAATAGGTTTTCATACATTTAAAATCACCTGTTGAAATCAAATGAAAACCTAATATATATCTCTCATAAATAGTAAACATCATGTAAAATATGCATAAGTATATCGTCGTATGGAATACAAAACCTGCCTTCAGGACCAGGCATACCAAAAAGAAAAACTACCAAAGGTCTTCCATCATTCGTTATCACGGGCACCACAAGATCTACTCGAGATCATCCTCCATGACATCACCTGAAAAAGGTTTTATACAGAAAATCCCACCCGTGAGCCGAAACCCAATAGAAACAGACAGTAAAGTTGTAAAGCAGGAAATATGCAATCACAAGCATACAAGCTCAACCACATGAGCTAAAAAGGTTTTCCATCTTGAAAATCATCAATTTTCCATCAGGCTAATACGAGCCTCAAAACGGTTTTATTTCATGAAATCCCATATTTTTGTCCTTAAAACCATGCATATCATATAGTGGGAGCTAACTCAACCACAAGACAAAAAGGTTTTATGTCATAAAATCCCGTGTTTTCCCATCAACTCCCAAAATAGTTTTTTCTTCACAACTAAGCATTTATACAATGCAAAACACATTTTACAGCTGAAGAAAAATAGTAACCAAAACATTACTTTTCCACTCGGATCACATACCGAGGAAAGATAAAAACAGTAAGTTGTAATAAAATAGTATGCTCCACTCAGGCCACACCGCCGAGGAGAAAAGGTAAAACAATAACTAACACATTGTTCCCTCACGGAATGTACCATCGTGGAAAAGAAGAATAAGATCCTATGTACCGACTCCATCACAAGGGGATAGAGGTCACAGCTATAGACTCCTGTCCAGTATCTAACCCCCAGATATTGTGGGATTGCCTAGATACACACAGGTTCTATACGGAGCACCATAACGAACCACTTGGTTTATGGCTATGACCCGAGTGAACTAAGCACCCATCCGTCTCAGTTTACGGGGACTAACCCGAAGGACCTGAGTACCTATGCTGCGCACGTTTTCAGACTTTTACCGAGGACAACTCGTGCCAAATACACGTCATCCCGGTATATCTAAATAATCTTCTAAAAACAAAACCGTAGCACCAACTACAAAAACATTTTCTCAAAATACATTATACATGCATTTGGATCCATCCATCAACATAGAGATCAAACAAAATATTTTCAAAATATTTTTTCTCGCTTTCAACAAAACGTTTCAAAACCTGAGACTCAACCCCAAAGGCGAGCTCTAAACCTCCAAAACATAAAATGTTGAGATTTCCATCAAAATTCTCTGTTTTCCAACAAAAACACTATTTTCAAGATCGTCCTTTAAAAATCATAAAATCACATGTCATATGATATACTAAACCAAGAAAAGAGAAAAACATACTTTTTACTCAAAAAATTAAGGTTTAAACATAGATATGACATTTCATGTATTTTCTATCGGTAAAAAAGAATACAATTACATATAACACCATAATATAGCAGTAGGGTCTAGAATCCTACCTCGTTGGGTCAAAACCCAATGTCTCGAAAATAGAACCTCGACAAAACAAAAATTTGTCAGGATATATATGAAGCCCCCAGCACCAACATCGAGGATCCACAGTCTCATCGTTGAAAACCGAGCCCCGGGCCCTTCAAATCTAGAGAGAAGGAAGAGAGAACCAAAACATAGCATAGAATAAAGATTTTTCCAAAATATCTCCAAACCTGATATTTATAGAAAAACACCAAAATTTGCCAAAAACCTCAGTTCAATCGACTGAACCCCCACTTCAATCGACTGAACAGCCTACTGGAAACACGCAAAATGCCCACCGCCACGGTTCAGTAGACCGAACTCCCCAGTTCAGTCGACCGAACTGGAAAAACTTGGTTCAATCGACTGGGCTAACCCCTCCAATCGACCGAACCTCAGGGCAGTGTGTTTTTCTGCGCTGAAACTGGTTTTCCAACTTTAAACCAAGCAAACGTGCCTCTTTCGAACCCAAACAAACCTTAACGGAACCCGAACACATGCCAAAGATGTATTTAAAATATTTCGGAGGTTCCGAGATAATTCAAACACTTAATCATTCCAAAATGAATCGGGTCGGGGTCTCACAGTAATGGTGCACACAAATCAGATTCTGCACAGCGTGTTACTGTTAGTACATAGACGCAGGTAGTACCTCGTCGTAGTGGGAGGGTTCTTCATTAATCCCATCGGTATATATTCTTTGGAGAGTCTTTTGACATGATCCTGGTAGAATTGGATATCGAACCCTGTAACTACAATGAAGTACTCCAGAATAAAGATGCAGATCTTTGGCAAAAGGCTATGAATTTAAAGATAGAATCTATGTATTCTAATCAGGTCTGAAACTTGTAGAACTACCTAAAGGGATTATACCCATCGGATGTAAGTGGATTTACAAGAGGAAGAGAGGAGCAGACGGGAAGGTTAAAACCTTTAAAGCTAAGCTTGTTGTAAAAGGGTTCACTCAGAAAGAAGAGATCGATTATGAGAAAACCTTTTCGCTGGTAGCTATGCTTAAGTCTATTCAGATTCTCTTATCTATTGTACCTCATTTCGATTAATAAATTTGATAAATGGATGCAAAGACATCTTTTCTTATTGAAAGTCTTGACGAGTGTATCTATATGGTACAACCAGACTATTTCAAACCATTAAGTCTTATGGTTGTGATTAGTGTCTAGATGAGTCATGTGTGTACAAGAAGCGTGACGGAAGCGTAGTAGTCTTTCTAGTACTTTATATAGATGATATCTTATTCATCAAAAATGATGTGAGGGTGTTATATTCGGTAAAAGTATGGTTATCTAGCTAGTTCAATAAGAAGGACTTAGTAGAAGCCAGTTACATTCTTGTGATCAAGTTTTTGCGAGATAAAAAATAAAAGATGTTGGGCTTATTACAAGCAAAATATATCGATAATATCCTTACACGTTTTAGCATGCAGGATTCTAAGAAAGGATTTCTCTTTTTCAAGCATGGAATCACTCTATCCAATTATTAGTGTCCTAACACACCTGATGAGATAGAAAAGATGAAAGCGGTTTCTTATGCTTCAGTAGTAGGAAACCTAATGTATGCTATACTTTGTACTAGACTCGACATCTGTTTTGCCATTAGCATGGTTAACAGATATCAATCTAACCCAGGGTAAGAGCATTGGACTAGGGTAAAGAATATAATCAAGTACCTTAAAAGAACTAAAGATTATATGTTAGTTTACCATGCAGATAGTTTAGTACCTTTAGAGTACACAGACTCAGATTTTCAGTCAAACAAAGATTTCTGTAAGTCTACCTCATGATATGTATTTACCTTAGGAGGTGGAGTTATAAGTTGGAGGCGTATCAAGCAGTCTTGCATTGCTGATTTCACCATGGGGGCCGTGTACGTGGCAGTTTCTGAAGCAGCCAAGGAGGCCGTTTGGCTTAGAAACTTCCTGTTGGATCTAGATGTGATGCCTTCAGTATAGTCGGCTATTACACTTTATTGTGACAATAGCGGAGCGGTTGCAAACTCGAAGGAGCTAAGAATCCACAAGAAAGGAAAGCACATTGAGCGTAAGTATCACCTGATACGAGAAATTGTACAGGAGGGTGATGTTGCTAGGACCAAGATTGTATCAGGAGACAACCTTGCATATCCCTTTTCAAAGAGCCTACCGGTTAAGACTTTCGATAGTCATGTAGAGGGCATGAAAGTTAGATATATAGCAGCATGATTTTGAGTATGAGTGGAAGATTGTTAGAGTTGTATACTAAAAATCATGAATTTTATTTAGTTTTAGTATTTAATTTTATTTTAATAAAATTAATTTTTTATTTTATGATAATCTTAATGAGTAATATATGCAATATCATTTCTTTAATGTTATGCACGATTGTCTTTTATTTCGTATAGTATTTAATCTGGTGTAGAGTACGGCTTAGATACAAAAGATCAGATTATAGATTTTTGTAGAATATAAGTTTGGTTCACAGTTTAAATGAAAATTTACAAACCATCGGTACGACTGTAGTACAGAATTTTAGTAAACCCAACTTGGTTACAAATTACAAAAAATAGATTTTTAGGGTAATTAATTTTATATTGGCTATGTAAATTAATTCACAGCACAAGGTTATTATGAGTGTTTATGTTATTAATTCTGAAATAATTATTATTTGTGTATATTTAATATTCGTTATTTTAATTCATTAAAAGGTGCGATCTTTTAAAAAACCAATAGTCCCATTGAGTTGGATAGTGGTATTAATTATATGGTGAATATTAATTATTGACGGAATCTACGTCCCAATTGTTCGGGATTGACAATACCCCCTTAAGGAAGTTTATAAATTTTGACCAGACCAAACTCTACAGGTGGATTTGATTATCCAGCGATCAAATACGTTAAGCAAAATTGCTTAAAGAGTTTTAAAGATGCCGATTAAACTAAATTATCAGTAATTAAATTTAATTAACGAATATCGAGAATCTTGACGTGGGGAGATGAGTTAAATGTTTAAAACATGAGCTCAATGCAAATTGATCTTGTGATTATAGCTAAGAGTGCAGTTACAGTTCTTTAGTGGTGTGAACTATAATTTAATATTTTATAAAAATTACAGAAATCGCTACAAGGTTTTCATAATTACAGAAATCGTTAAGAGGTTTGCATATTTCCAAAAACTGCTAGATGGGTATCTGGGCTACACTAGAAATCTATATCATAATTACTCCATAGGTCCCTACTGTAGCCCTATAAATATGCGGGTAGGCTTAACCAAATTCATAAGTTATCTTTCAAAACTAAAGTTGTCCAGGTTCTACCAGTTTCAATTCTCGAAGGATCGTAACCTACACTACGTTTGGGAATCGCATTGGAAATACAGTAGAAGATCTGACCAGAGCTTCAACTCGGAAAATCAAAGTTCGTAGTTGAAGAATCGATCAAAAGATATTCATTTGAATTAACTGTGGTGCACGGGTTTTATTTTTGATTGTTCGACATCAAAAAATTTTTGTTAGCAGCATGTTTCGGCGATTGCCCATCTAATTTTTATTTTTAAAAAATCGTTTACAAATCAATGATCTTGATAGTTTGCCTCCAACAATGGGTTTCATACTAGACATCACAGATTATCAACAGAATACAGAAAAATAAAATTAAGCTGCTGGAAACAAAAACAGCTTGCGGTCGTAACCTATAGAGGTTGCGGTCACAAGGACAGAAGACAAAAAGGTTACAGGTATGAAGAAGAAGCTCACAACCGCAAGCATGCGAGTGCCAAATAGTGGCGCCCGCAACTATTGAAGTTGCGACCGCAAGTTCTGTTGGCACTATTTTATTGAATTTTGAAGGACAGTTTATTGGGATGCTAGTGTGCAGTATAAATAGAACACAACTGAGACTATTTTAATTAAACTATAGTGAAAGCTAACCAAACTCTCCACAGTTAAGCATACACTCAATTAAACAACTCAAAATTAATGATCAAATGCATAAATTAGGTAATTAAGCCTAGTGATGGAAAAACTAAAGAATAAGCATACAATTCAAAAATTGAAATTCAAATTCAAAACCCGACCTCCCCACAGGAGTAGAAAATGTGAGGAGATAAATGTCGGGGATCCAACAAATACCTGAAATATGGTAATTCAGGTATGTCCTCAAATCGTAGGGTGCGACAGTCGTCCGTCTGATCCTCGGGTAACAGTCTAATTCCAGTAGCCGAGGTGGATCAATTGCGCAGGTCAGGGTGTGAGTCGGTAGTACGGTAGAGTATCGATGTACCTCTATCGTCCTCCCTCTTTTTGAAAATTGTGCCAAAAATACATTTATATAGAAAATGCCAACCAATGAGGTGCCGGCACGTTTTAGATCTCAAAATATTCCGTGTAGTTTGCAGTCGCTACCTTAGGATTTTCAAGAGATTCTTGTTATGGTCATGAGAATGGAGGGAATGGTCACAAGGTTTGAAGGTTGCGGCCATGACATTTTCGAGGGTTTCTAAAGGTTTCTTGTCACGGTCGCAAGGTTTGAAGGGTTGGCCTCAAGGTTCAAACAAAATTGTGGTTTTGTGATTTAATTTCACATAGTACTAGACATGAATTGCTTCCCAACGAT
The DNA here is from genome assembly GCA_032270985.1 of Heliamphora pulchella. Taxonomy (NCBI): domain Eukaryota; kingdom Viridiplantae; phylum Streptophyta; class Magnoliopsida; order Ericales; family Sarraceniaceae; genus Heliamphora; species Heliamphora pulchella. Next base: position 6,555 of record JAULJZ010172138.1, read on the forward strand.
CGTTCAAAGTCATCATTCCATTTGGTTTTAATCATTGGATACACTCGAATAAGCCTAAGATTTTACGAAATTAAATCGGGGTGTCTACAGTTGTCCCTCTTTGACACAACTTGCACAACAGCGTGTGATGCGAGTTATGTCAAAAATTCAGAGACAACATCTATTTGATCGAGCCATCAATCTTAGGCTACGAAACACACAAGCATTCATATAATGGTGATTGTACTCGAACTTCTATCGAGCTGCCTATATACCCATTTGCTCGGGATCAGACCAAACATCGTTCCAAAGCAAATGCATGAGATGCAAGATGTAAAGCATGATGTAGATACTAACGTCAAAATATAACCTAAAGGTCGAGTCAAGATCCAAAGGAGCACACACAAACGATAATTCAAAGATCAAGTCAAGATCTAAGAACCCAGTTGGGAAATAATTAAAAGGATCGAGTCAAGATCTTATAAATTATCTTAAGCAATAAATTAATAGGTCGAGTCAAGATCTAAAAATTCGAAACAAGCACGGGACAAAAATAATTAAAAAGTTGAGTCAAGACTTTAAAACTATTTTCATCGAAAAAAAATCACAAATTAATAGGTCGAGTCAAGATCTAAAAATTTAGAATGAGTACGAGACAAAAATAATTAAAAAATTGAGTCAATACTTTAAAACTATTTTCATCGGGAGAAAACCACAAATTAATAGATCGAGTCAAGACCTAAAAATTTGGAACGAGAATGGGACAAAAATAATTAAAAAGTCGAGTCAAGATTTTTAAAATTATTTTTATCGGGAGAAAACCTCAAATTAATAAGTCGAGTCAAGACCTAAAAATTTAAAACAAGCATAGAACAAAAATAATTAAAAAATCGAGTCAAGACTTTTAAAACTATTTTAAAATACCAACACAAACACCCAAACACATCCTTAAAAACAAACGCAAACCCCAAAATGCAATGATGGCAATCAAGCACGTGCTCACAACATTCAAACCTCGCGGTTGCGAGGTTCCAGGATCTAGATCGCGATGTGACTGTTGAGACAGGTGGCGGTCGCAAGAATCTTTTCAAATAAAACCTTAAGGTCGCAACAAAATGATTCCATAACCATACGACCGCAAACATCGAATGTTATGGTCGCAAGTGTTGACCTAACAAGGTTTCAATAACCGATTTTGATGATAACAAATCTATGTAACTAATTGTGCACGTTGAGATTGTTTAACAGAAAACATATGCTTAGCACAATTCAAAGATACACAGTGAAAGCCATGACGCATAAATTCAAAAACAAGTTCCTTGGCGACAAGTTTTTGTGGAACAAATACAAGAATCGAGATAGTGAAGACTTGAAGAACGTATTGTAAAATTTTATGTATAGGATCCAAGTACACTCATATAACTTATGGAAATGTGTGTTTAAAGCTCATAGGAATCGTAAATATCTTAAAAATATTTTTCTAAAGCATAAAAAGATCAAATCTTTTTGGAAAATCAAAAACCTAGATTTTTGTATGTCCAGTCGACTAATGTTCCTTCCCCAGTCGACTGAATGGGCTATCAAAAATATATTTTTAGATCTAAAATTGGTCAGTCGACCGAACCTACAGGTTCAGTCGACCGAAGTGGAGTTCAGTCGACCGAATGAGTTTCTTCAGTCGACCGAACAGCTTAAAATTTAAATTTTTCTGAAAAACGGCTAGTTTGACAATTTTATATTTAGTCCAACGGCCAATTGGTTTTTAGAGCCTATAAATAGAGGCTTTGTGCTAGTGTTTCAATTATCCAAAGCCTCTCAAACATCTCTCATTCTATTACTCTCTTGTGCTTCAAAATCTTGAGTCTTTCATACATATTTTTTAGAGAAAAATTCTTTAGAATTCTCTTTGAGCTTCATATTCATATTCTATTGAGGAGTGAGTTTTAGAGTGTTCATTGTTTATACTAATTTACTCATCCAAGGAGCGTTCTTTTGTACACTTTCATATCACTCTCATTGATTTGTATTTGAGAAAGGTGTTTCTCAAAAAGAGGTTAATCCGCCTACAAGGATTTGATTAACTTGAGAAGGGTACATTCTCAAGAGAGGCTACTCTGCCTAGACTAAGGAGAAAGGCTCCTCCGCCTATTGAAGGAGAGGTAGTAAGAAATCCTCATAGCGGTTGGCTTGAGGCAAGGATGTAGGCCGTAGCGCCGAATCTTGTAAAAATCGTGGTGTTCCTTTTCTAGCTTGCTCATTTCTTACTTTATTATATTATTGTTTCTTTCACACACGTTTGCACTTGAATCATTCATCATTTAACTTATCATTTGATTCATTTGTTTCTCAAGTAATACTATTGCACTTTAATCAAGAAACTAGTCTACTTGAAAATTAACATTGAAGGCTATAAATTGTTAAAGCAAGAAAAAGTATTTTAAACATACACTAGTACTTGAATCTTTTATTTCTTGCATCCTTTATTTTTTATCGCTAGGAAGTTTTGGAATTTTTTTTTTTTTACTTTGCAAGAAACATTGTCAAATTAAAGTATTCTTAATAGTTGAAAAATATTAAACTTGAAAGTTACATTTTTATTGTTAAAACAAGAAGTTCTCAAATCTTGATTTATATTCAAATTAACAAGAGGTTTTTAAGTATACTTGTGTATTTAACTTGTAAAGAAGAGTTATACTTGTATTAAAAATAAAAGCGTGTTATTAAAGAATTTTTATCAAACCTTACTCAAATATTTTAAGTGAATTTGTTTTTTATTCTTGTGCCATAATTTTTATGTAAGTAGATATATATACTTGAGATTTGAAAAGTTGAATATTTAAACTAAGAATTTTTTAAATGTCCAATTCACCCCGCCCCCCCTCTCTTGGGATCACACACATACTATCAGTAAGGTTCGAGCGTCTAGAAGGCTTTCCAGGTTGTGCGGGGATCCCTCGCTTGCATTCCAACTCTCTCTCTCTCTAACTCTCTCGAACTCTCTTGACCTCTCCCAGTTCCCAAGACTTCTCAAGACTTCTTTTAACTTTTGGCTAGTTCCCTTCGACATGGGATGTATACGTTATTGTGTGCCTTCCCTTCCTCTTCATGGCCAGTTGTGGCCGCGGTGATGCCGATCTCGAGGCGAGATGTGGGCCTTCCGTTACAGATAGCACCTCTGTGAGCACCATTGGGGGTGCCGTCTCCAGTGTTCTTACTGGCAGTATTTTTGATCCTCAGTCCTCCACTTCTATGGGGGCGATGGAAGCTCTGGCGACTAAGGCCGAGCGGGCTTTACTTCGTGCTACTGAGGATCGCGAGTGAGCAACGACAGCAGTGTGGGCAGCTACAAACCAGGCAACTGCTAAGGCCGAGATATCAAGCTTTCTAGATCTACATGCTTGCAAGGGCATTCCTGCTCCCTTTAACCCTCTTCGATACATGCCAGTCCCTTACCATTTAAGGCCTAGCAAGATGTGGAGATACGAGCCTCTGATCACCGACGTTGCTCCTAACTTCCTCCTCTGTGAGCCATACAACCACCTCTCTCGCCATAATCATGCGGTAAGTCCTCTTTTCTTCTTTCCCAATGTTGAAGCATGCTTTGTAGCTTTATATTTGAACATAGGTGCATGTCTAGGTTTCCCTGGTACTTGAGATATATGTATATGATCAAAGAACTCAAAACATGAAAAATAATGCCCCAATTTAATTGTTATAACATATGCAATAATGAATCTTGATAATAATAGGGACTTGAAACTTTGAACATTCAATCCAACCACATCTTATAATAACATATTCAAAACCAGAGACCCAAGACATCGGACCTGGACATCAGACTATGGATCTAACAGAACACTTGAGCGACTAGAGTTTTTGAACAAAATACCTAATTACTAGGATTTAGAACACGGGCGCCTGGGGAGCAGGGCTTAAAACATAGGATACCTAGCGTACTAGGGTTTATGGTGCGTAAGGAGCAAGGCGTGAAACATAGGATGCCTAGCGCACCAGGGCTTAAGGTGTCTGGGAAGCCGGGCTTAGGAAACCTAAGGATCGTCTCACAAACCTAGGACCTAGACAACACTTCGCATATGACTAGGGTTTTGAACAGGATTTGCCTAGCGCACCAAGACCTAGGGTGCCTAGCTCACTAGGGCTTGAGAGACCTAAGAAACCATATGGACTTAGGAATACCTAAACAACGCTTCGCATATGACTAGGGTTTGGGATAAGGTTTGCATGGCGCACTAGGGCTTATGGTGCCTAGCCTACTAAGGCTTGAGAGACCTAAGATACCGTATAAACTTAGTAATACCTAGACAATACTTCGCATATGACTAGGATTTGAAACAGGGTTTACCTGGCACACCAAGACTTAAGGTGCCTAGCTCACTAGAGCTTGAAAGACCTAAGACACCATCTAGACTTAGGAATACCTAGACAACGCTTCGCATATGACTAGAATTTAAAAAATAGGTTTGTATCTGATTTGTTCTGATGACTTTTATTATATCTTCTGATCATCTTCTTTTACTTTTATAGGTTGGCTGATACATGAGAGGCTTTGGCAGCTTCGGAGATGTCTTGGAGAGGTATGCAACCCTCCATGCTTGGAGTCATGTTTTTGTTGATGGCTCTAGCTTTGTTAGGTTCATTCCGTTGATGAGCGAGACCATTAATGACAGGGTACAAATGACGGCACTGGCCAAGAGGTGGTGGGAAACCACCAACACATTCCACTTCACCACATTTGAGGCTACTTTGACGCCTTTGGACTTCTCCATGATTACCAGCATCCGAGTCGATGGGGACCCCATTTCATTGCACAGAGCTGTTCTTGCATCAGACAGATACCACAAGCAGACTTGAATTATAAGTGGGTTGCCTGAGCTTTTCTTCTCTATATCTTCAGTGTCTCCCTGTTCACGAACAAGGAGAACACCGTCCATCTTCACTACCTAGGAGCCCTCTTTCACTTGGACTGAGTTGCCTCTTATGACTGGGGAAGTGCTGCCCTTTCCACCCTCTATGGCTCCATGAGGGCGGTGACACGGATCCCACAAGAGCTCAGCATTGCGGGATACTATAGAATTTGGGAGGTATACCCTTATTTCTATCTTTTGCACTTTTATCCGTTCTTATATCTGTTATCTGTTCTTCTATTGACCCTTTTTTTTTATAGCTGTGGAGTTACGAGTTCCTCAGGATGCATATCCCGGTGAACTCCCACGAGGATCCTCTAGTTATTCCGTGTGCAACTCGGTGGGCAAGAGGATTAAAAGGGACGAAGCCCGGGGCTAAGAGTTTAGACAGATTTTAACAGTTCTTGAACCAGCTGACTCCTAATTAGGTATATCTTCTATTCTCTATTCTTATTACTGTTTACTATTTACTGTTCACTGCTCTCTGATTCGACTCTTATTCTGCTCTGTTCACTATTTACTGTCTACTGTTCACTGTCCACCGTCCACTCTTCACTACTCATTGTTCATTACTTTGGTACCCTATTTATTGCTCTTACGATTTATTTACTACTCTTGTTTCTTAGTTGGATATCTTCTTTCTTCTATAAGTCCGATAGGACGTTTGGTGGGGAATGAAAAAGAGGGATAGCGCAGATCTATTGTGCAGTGGTGGCACCTTTGTGCTACAGATTCTACTAGAGGGCCTTTTTTATCGGGAGTGGTACCTAGGAGAGAGGGTTGTCTAGAAGTCTCTTGACTTGGATCATTTCCAGATCGCAGTTCCTCCTTTAGCTCTCTTGCATCAGACAGATACCATAAGCAGACTTGACATCATGTTGGAGGTGGTTGGCATCCATGCGTCTACTCTATTGGAGCCCGCTGGCGACTACGAGAGGTGGGCAAGGGGGGATCTTATGGGACTGATGGGCTCTCGACCTATTGCTGTAGGTGTTCCTCCGATTGGTAGAGGTAGGAGGAGAGTGAGAGTAGTAGAGGTAGTAGCTGTACTGGAGGGAAGAGCAAGAGCTGCTGAAGTGGCCAGGGCAGGAGCTGGGGCTACCGGAGTAGCTGGCGCAGGAGCTGGGGAAGCAGCAGATGTAGAGATTCCATGGGACGTCACAGTTTTTATGGCAAGCCATCCTTTCACCCTTCCTGTTCCAATTCCACTAGTCCCGGAGTTCAGAGTTAACATCACCCGGGTTTGACATTATCTGTTTCTTCCTTTTGTCACTTACTTTTGTTTAGCTTGCTCAAGCTGTATCTCCTTCTAACAGGTTGATCAAGCATGGGAAGATCGTGTGATGCTTCTATTGTCAGGGCAAAGGGCATTAATTCGTAAGCAAGATGTTTCCTTTTGGGCCACCGGCATTGCCTTTACTCTTGCGGCCATATTAAGTACCTTTTGACTTCTTTAACTCTTCATCCTTTTCTATATTCTATACTTATGTTTATCTCCCTTTTACTGCCACAGGCTCCCGTCTCAGGTCTAATACAGCCACAGGCTCTAGCCTGAGGCCTAGCACGAGGTCGTGGGTCCCGTGCCTCCTTCCGATCTTGCTCCACTCGAGGGTCTCCTTCATCAACTAAGAGCTGATCCAGAGTCATATCCTCTTCTTCTAGCAGCGATGGTGACGACAGCAATGATCTAGATGAGCTGTTCAACTCCACCGAGGCTAGCCCCTTGGACGTTAAGCCCTTAGATGTTGGGCCCTTTTCCCGCCGAATTCGCCAGAGGCACTAGAGACAGAGAGATCCTCACCCCTTTTTATATGAACTGACACTTATTCCACACTGTTCTTTGACACATTCAGTCGTTTTGGGCCTGTGTGCCCCAGTTTCATTGGATGATGGGCCAGAGTGCCCTGCACTTTCAGATACACTTAGGCTTTCGAGCATTTTACTTTTCCTATTTGTATATTCTGCTTGCATGAAAAACTTCATTTTTATTACTACTTAAACTGTCTTAATTGTACAATACATGAAACAAATCTTGAGTCACAAACTAAACTTTACAAGAGTTTCACTTTATTCTTAACAAAAAGGATATCTTGTCTGAGAGCAATAGAAATATTTAAATATACGATAGAAAAGAAAGAACAAAAAGAAAGAGGTACACAAACTGTACAAAAAAGGTACACCCACAACCTTTGGAAGTTGTGGGCGCAAGGTTTGGACCTTGCAATCGCAAGAAAGTATAAGGGGAAAGTTGCGGTCGCTCAAATCAATGTTTGCGGCCAAGTACAGAATGTTGCGGGCGTAACCTCCAAAGTGGCGATTGCAGGAATCTTGAACTTTTTCGAGCCTTATAGTGTTTAACCTCTTCATGCCCTATAAAAGGTGGGCTGGGATCCCTCATTCCTTGTTCCTTTCAGCAAAATGGCTTCCTTTCATGGCTCGTTCTCTACATAGATATCAACTCCGCGTCATTTGATATCAACTCCTTATTCTCTCTGAGGACTGCAAAGATCAATGAACCACTGCTAAGAGCTGCTGCACAGCTATAGGATCCACAGTCCTATGTTTTTCGGTTTGGTCTCGAAGAATTATGCCCCACCATAGAAGAGTTCACTGCCATTCTAGACCTTGCTCCACGAAAGACCGTTGCAGTGCCGACTCCCTTCCTTTCTAACCAGCAACAAGTGATGCACTTTTATGATCTATCCATGAAGGAGGCTTCCCTTATGACACCTAATGATTACCTTGACATTCCTCATATTATGGACAGATTCCTTCCTCTTGGCGATCTTGGTGATCTCGGCTTTCAGTTACAGTGCCGTTATGCTCTGAGCTTTCGCCTACTTGCTCGTTACCTCTTCGTTTCATTTGATAGATGAGAAAACTCTTTGCTAGTTGACATTGCGGGTCAAATGTGGTCGGAAAAGAACTTCATCACGATGGTCCTTGCTAGGACTCTAATTGGCCTAGATGTTGTTCATCGAGGCGTGTCCACCACCATTACTGGCAGTCCTTTACTTCTTCAGGTATACTCAAAGCTTCTCCCTTTCCTGCATTTCCTTCTCTCTTCTTGTTAGCAGTCCCCCATTAACATATCTTTTAGCGTCTTCACATTTTCAAAGCCCATTATCAATTGAAAACATTCTGCTTCAACCCGTCATAAACACACAATCTTACCTAACCTTCTTTCATCAAATGAGCATATTTATAGATTAATCTCATCCCACTTTCCTGTTCCATGAGTCTTCGATAACTGGCTTGCCTTATTCTTGGGTTTCTGTCGGAGGCCCTTTCATTGCGCCCTCAAGTGAGCCAGTTTCACCTCAACTCAACCATCACGAGTGCATTCATGCTAGATTGTAGGCCATGAGTATCCAGAATCATCTGCTCGCTTGTATTTTGTTGTGTACTTTGATGTCTTCTGTGGTTGCACTCTTGGTTCCCTCACAGGCCTATTCTACCCCTTCATCTAGTTCAGGTTCGGGCTTCAAGGACTCATTATCATCACCTTCGTTCATCTCGAAATCCTCGTCCGTCATTTTTGTAAAACCAACCATGCGCTTATACCCACTTCCCCTCTCATCTTTTACCGCTCTTCTCTCCTTTTGCTTTATTTCTCTTGATTTTTACTGCTTTTCTCTCTTTTTATTTCATCTCTTTCTTTATTTTCTTGCATATCTTTCTTTTTACTGATTTCTCTCAAATTTTACCTCTTTATCTCTTTTGCAGATCTAACTGATTGAGAAAGTAAATCTTATGCAGAAATCAGTCATAGATACGTACAATGTTGCTGCTCTCGTTCAACGCCCTTTCTTTCCCATATGCACCACTGAGGCAGCTTATAGACAGTAACTTTCCTTGTTGATGGGGATAGATATCACCTGCCAGTGTTCCTCATAGTGCATCTATACCATGACTTTGACTACCAAGGATCATCCTGGTGTGCTGTTGATCGGCTTATAACAGTCCACCATCTATTATCCACACCGAATTATGAGGTAGTTTGGTAGAGGTCAGATCATATTTTGCAGCGTTCGAGGTTATATGTACTCATCTTCCCTTTAAGCCCCATTTCTAGCAAAGTATCAGGAGGCTTGGCCATCTTGTTCACTGATAGAGATGCAAGAGTTGTAGTACCCAAAGCTCCTTAAAAAGTATAAGGTGTGGCTGATCCAAGATAGAGAGAAGAGAGATAAAGAAGAAGGAGAACAAGAGGTGAAGAGAAGAAAGTTTTGAGGGACCTACTTTACTCTTTGAATTTCTTAGCTTTCTTTATATTTTTTAGAGTTTGGGACTTGCGCATCTGCCTTTATTTCCAAAACTTCGTAATTGCAGCTGAAGTAATGAAAATTTTTCATTTAGCTACAAAAGGTCCCTAATTATTTTAAAATTTTCGATTCTTGCAATTGAATGACCTTATTATTAGAACTCGAAGAAAAAATCGCATTGATCATTACTTCTATTCAAATATGGCTAAACAAAGAAAGTGGTCGAACTTCTTGAAAGAAGCTGCCTATGTATCCCAAGAAATGGAATCAGGCTGTAATGTAGTTCGGGCTTGGTTTACTCTCAGGTATTAACACTCTCCCTTTATGATGCCTTAACATTTGCCAAGGTCGTCCTTTCGAATTTTTAGTCTTGCAGGCTGCTCTAACTTTTGTCTGGGATGCCTTTTTGATTTTCAACCCAGCGAGCTTTTATTTTATTTTATTTTTCTCTCAAGGGTAGTAGTTTTTGAGATGGTTCAAATTGATCGAAGTGAAGAACGTGTTACTATCTAGGTCCATGATGATTACGGCACCACTGGTCATGATAATCTTGATCAGATACAGCCCGGCTCAATTTGGCTTGAAATTTCCTCTTAGATAAAAAACTGGAGCCCTGATTTCTTTAAGAACTACGTCATCTTCTCTTAGATCTCGGGTCTTGACCTTCTTGTTGAACGCTCTGGCTATCTTTCTCTAGTACCCTTATATATGAAATAGAGACTGCAATCTTCTTTCATCAAATAAGAGTAGCTCCTCCATCTGATTTCTCTGTCATTTTGCTTATGAGATATTAACCTTAGCCACTACTCTCAGTGAAAGGATTTTCACTTCAATGGGAAAGATGGCTTCCATCCCATATACTAATGAGTAAGGTGTAGTTCCTGTTGAAGTTCTGATTGATGTTGTATACCCCCATAATGCCAACGATAGATGCTCTAGCCAATTCTTGTGTGAACTGATCATCTTTTGCAAGATCTTATTGATGTTCTTATTGCTGCTTCGACTGCCCCATTAGTCTGTGGCCGGTATGGTGATCACTTATGGGCCATTATCCGATATTCTTCAAAAAGGTCCAAGACCTCAGCTTGAAAGTGTGAACTATAGTTTGAAATAACCTCGTAGGGGACTCCATACCAGCAAACGATATTCTACTTGATAAACTTGGTGACTTGGGAAGCTTTCAATACTGAGTAGGAAGCAACTTCTACCCACTTGGTGAAATAATCAATAGCCACCAAAATGAACTCATGACCATTCAAGGCCTTCGGTATTACCTTGCCGATCACATCAATTCTCTATACTAAGAACAGCTACGGTGACATTAAGCTATACAGCTGGGACGGAGGAACGTGCATGAGGTTTGCATGAATCTGACACTTATGTCACCTTCGTACAAATTGGATGCAGTCTGTTTCTATTGTCATTCAAAAGTACCCATTGTCGTAGAATCTTCTTGGCTAATATATTCCCACTCATGTGAAAATCGCAAACTCCAATATCCCTTTCATTAGTTCTCGACCTTCTTCACTCCTAACGTATAGCTTGTTGTACCAGAATGCCCTCGTTTGTACAGCTTTTCTCCACAAATGACAAACTACATAGATAATCTCCTTATCACTCATTTTTCCTTTTTGTTGGCATACTTGGGGTATTCTCTATTTTTCACAAAATTCTAAATGTTGAAGTACCAAGGGAGTTTGCCTATACTTTCTTCGATTATTGCTGTCATCTCATATGCGGACTTTCTTTTCTGCTCAATTATTAGTGGTCTCATTCTAACTCCAGATGGTATGTCGATCATCAAAGCCAGGGTAACGAGGGCGTCGATAAACTTGTTCTACAATCTTGGAACAGGGGTGAAAACCACTGATTTAAAGTACAGTATCAATTTCTCAAGCTCCTGATGATAGAGGATTAAAGTTTCATCTTTAACCTTCCATTCTTCTCTCGACTGTGAACCAACCAATGCAAAGTCCCTGATGACTTCCAGCTTCTTTGCCCCTAGTTCTAAAGATGCCTCTAACCCGGCTAAGCATGCCTCATACACAACTTGGTTATTGGTGACTTCGAAGTTAAGCTTTAGAGATAAAGGAACGTGTGACTCATCAGGGGTGACAAGAAGAACTCCTATTCTATAGCCATGTTGATTGGATGCACCATCAAAATATAAAGTCCATTTTTCATCCCTAACTCCCATGAGCTGCTCGTCAGGGAACTAGAATTCGGCATCCTGGTCTCCAATGATCGGTTGGTCCGCCAAAAACTCTGCCACTGCTCTACCCTTTACAGACTTCCTGGTGACATATTTGAGATCAAATTATGATAATAATAGCAACTAATGGGGCAGTTTTCCTGTTAGTGCTGGCTTCTCAAACAAGTATTTCAATGGATCCATTCGAAAAATTACATTCACTATGAAATACAACATGTAATGCCTTAGTTTTAGGGAGAGCAAACTAAAGCCCAACAAGTTTTTTCTAATGGCGTGTATCGTACCTCGCATCCGATCATCTTCTTGCTTAAGTAGTAGACTGCCTTTTCAATTTCGATTTTTTCTTCTTGTGCCAGCATACATCCCATAACCGAGTCAGTCATTGAAAAATAGAGAATTAGTGACCTATCAGGTTCGAGAGGAGCCAGAACAGGTGAATTTTGCAAATATTGACACAGCTTCGAAGGCATCTTGGCGTTTCTGGTCTCATTCGAACTTAACCCCTTTCTTCAGCAAACGAAATAGCGGCTCACAGGTGGTTGTCAGCTTGGCTATGAATCGGTTAATGAATTGCACTTTGCCTCGGAAACCCCTAACTTCCTGGTCGGTCTTTGGAGGAAGCATTTACATGATTGCCTTAATTTTCAAAGGGTTGACTTCGATGCCTCGTTCAGTAATCATGAACCTGAGCATCTTCTTACAATGACACCAAAAGCACGCGTATGTGGGTTGAGATGCATCTTATACTTCCTGATCCTCTTAAAGAATTTTTGCAGCGCTATAATATAGCTGTCTCGATCCTTGGACTTCACAATCATATCATCCACATACACTTCAACTTTCTTATGTATCATGTCATGCAATAAGATAGTAGCAGCCCTTTGATAGGTTGCCTCTGCATTCTTCAGACCAAATGGCATCGCACGGTAATAGCAGGTGCCCCAAGGTGTAGTGATTGTTGTCTTCTCTTTGTCTTCAGGGTCCATTAGGATCTAATTGTACCTGAAGAAGCTGTCCATGAACAATAAGAGGGCGTACCCCGCTATACTATCTACTAAGGCATTAATGTGCGGCAACGGGAAATCATCATTTGGGAAAGCCTTGTTGAGATCCCAAAAATCCATACAAACTCTGATGCGCCCATCTTTCTTCATGACCGACACAATGTTGGCCACCCACTTTGGATACTCAGTTACCATAAGAAACCCGGCATTGACCTGCTTGGTGACTTCTTCCTTGAACTTCAGTGCCCATTCTGGTCATATCCTTCTCAACTTTTGCTTGACCGATTTAGCATCGGGATAATAAGGAATATGGTGTTGGACGTTTGCAGGATCAATACCGAGCATATCCTCATAAGACCATGTAAAAGCGTTCTTGAATTTTTTTAATAAAATTGTTAATTGCTCACGTTCAACTAAAGACAATGAATAACTGATTTAGACAATTTGTAGATTATTTTTATTACCCAAATTAATTGACAAATTTTTTTCAATTATAGGTTGAGCGCGCATTTCTTCTTCTCTTTTATTTAAGTTTTTATATCCTCGGGGACATTCCATTCGAATTCAAAATCTTCATAAAGCGTATAAAATAAATCGAGCAAAGTAGTGTAACCAGAAATCTCGTTCATTTCATTAATGTCAAAGAGGGAAGAGATTACAAATTCAAAAGAAAATGAGGAGGAGGATGCATGGATTGACATGCCTTCAGACTCGACATCTAACTTGTCAGAATAAGCAAACACAAAATTCAAGCTTAGACTCAAGACCTGAATCATGCAAGTTATAAAATTCTAAAGACCAGTTTTTAACATTCTTCGAAGCGACATCCACGATGAGCCTAGTGTAATCATCCGGAGCGCCATAACCCATCATCAAGCAATCTTGGTCAGCGATACGCATCTGAGCCATCTGATCATTGAACAATGCTCTCATATCGGTGCCGTCTAGCTTATTTGTTGAGCTTTCTTCCTCTTGGATCTTCTTCTCTTTCTTCTCTCTCTCTTCTACTGCTTCCTTTTTCCTCTATATCAGATAGTTTGTGGCTGAAGAAGGTATCCAGACTCGATAATTTCTTATTAGTCTCCTCATCAAACCATGATTCTAGGAAACCACAGTACGTAAAGTCGTTCCATTCCTTAACTAAGTAACCGTTCAACGTTCCCGAGTATCTGCCTTTTTTTCCTCTTTGTCCTTTCTTCGGCTCTTCCAAATTCTTTTCTGTTGGCTTATACCCCAGGCCAAAATGTTGTAAGGTCGATAACACTTGGATTGGCTCCGGAATTCCCTGCCATTGGTGACCCAACCCCATTCTTAAAAAATAAGACATACGTCTCATCATAGTGACAGCATAGGGGTTGATACATCTCTCTTCCACTTTTAGCAGCATCTGAACCGTTTGAACCTCATCAAACTAGAACTCGTTAAGGAATACATCTCCCTCTCCATGTTAAACTTCCAGAAGAGCTGAGCTATCTTCTCCGAGGGTTGGATACTATCCTCCCCGTGAATAGTCAACACTACTCCATTCTTAACCAACTTTAACTTCTGATGGAAGGTGGAAGGAACGGCTTGTATATCAGGGTCATGGAGCTACGATTTTCTTAGCAATAAATTAAAGGATGCTGAACCATCCAACACATAAAACTCTATAAAAGTACTGACACAGCAAACATCACCTGCCCAAGTACATCTCGCCTCATGTTGTCATAGGCCCTAACCCCTGGTTGCTGGGCGTAAAATGATCCAGCTTCATCCCCAAACAAACTGTTGTTTTGAGAGGGAAAACATTTAGCGCCAACCCATTATCGATGAGCGTGATGGGAATTCACTTTTTTTTGGACATTTAACAGTGATATGCAAAGGTTTGTTATGGTTCCATCATTCTAATGGCAGATCCTTGTTAGAAAAGGATATTACTTTAAGCTCCGCAGCTAGTAGAATTAGCCCAATCAACTATTCGGGAGTTCCATCTATTGAAACATTGGCCTTGTTCAAAACCTTTTGCACGGCTTATCAGTGCTAGTGCGAAGCCATCAGTAGACCCCAAATGCTAATGTTAGCCTAAGTCTTTTTTAACTATCTCAATACAACGTCGTCTTTCTCTTCTTGCTCTTTCTCCTTTCCCTTTCCACTTGCTTGTCCTCTTTCTAGCTGAGCTGGTTTAAAGTGCCTTCCACTCCTAATCGGGTGCTCCACCCCTTTCTCAGGATCCTATAAACCTAGCATTGCATTTTTAGATTGTCTGACCTTGGTGATGTATGAGGAGCTTTCAAATTCCCATAGGTCGTCTAGATTACCGCTCTCTGACCTTTCTTTTCTTTCCTCTTCATCCTTGATTTCCCACGTGTTATCAACATCATCCAACCCCCAAATGTCTTCCTCTATGTATCCCACCCGTTGCTCTTGGATGGCCCAAAACTCCATCCATTCTTCCCCATCTGACTTCAACACTATTTGGACTAGACAGTGAGATTGCATTTCATCAAAATGCACCTCTTCTCCAAAGAGTTGGAGAAGAGCGATACCGTCTAGAACATGGCTGAACCTGCATGGACGTACTGGGTAATCTAGCAGCCAGTCATCGTTGTCATTGCACTCCTCTTGGTTGTCTAACTAAATCAATATCTCATACTCATCCTAAGCTGTGTCATTCCATTCCTTCATACCCCACCCATTTTCGGTCATGATCAATGAAGAAGACTGATCTCTAGCAGCTGTAACACACGGGTGCGGAAGATATATCGAGAAAATATAATAGTTGGGATCCTCAGGTTGCCCCGACTAAATGTAGTTTACACCGGCCAGCATGGCATGATTTGGTAGCGGGTTGGTTGTGACATTTGGCTTCTGAACGGCAAACGGGGGTAGAATAACCTTGTTATCGATGAGGTCCTAGATTTTATGGCAAAATCTCAGGAAATTATCAGTCAAATGCCCGTGACTCTGATGGAATGCACAACACTAGAAGGGGCTGTATCTTAGCGATAGGGGGTTCGATAGCAAAATTGGATCAAGAAGTTTTATCAGCCCCTTCTCGACAAGTCGATTTAGGGATGTGGTCAAAGGTATATTGAGGGGAGTGAAGACTCTCTTCTGCATCTTTTGCTATGTCGATTGATTATTTCTGAGGGTGGTATGAAAGATGAAGGGTTTGGCTGTTCGGACTAAAGATTCAACAGGTTCACCTCGTTTGAACAGAAAACAAGGTTAGCAGAGGGGAAAGGCTGATTTTAGTTTAGGTTATTAGTGGGGTAAGGTCTTCTCGATTTCTGGCTCATCTCAGCTTTCTCAATGTCTTTTAATTAATTACGCCCTCAATTTGAACCCCAACATCAAATAGCAGCTCAAATGTGGAGAGCGACTGTGTGATCAAGCAATGTTTCAGGAGAGATTGCAAATTCTTAACCACGATTCTCACATGCTCCTTTTCTGTAGGCCGATTGGTCATCTTGGCTATTTTTCCCCTCCATCTGGTCACAAAGTCGATGAACGACTCCCTACTTTCTTAGCGGGTGGTCTCAAGTTCTCGGGTGGTCACGTTCAGCTAGACGTGTAGCTATACTGGCTAACAAAAGCTGTGCGATGTCCTCCCATGTTTTAGTTTTAATGGCGTCTAGAGGAAGGAACCATTTCTGCGTTGCCCCAGAAAGAGACTGGTGGAACAACTGCGCCTTCAACTGATCGTCGATTCCTATGAGAGAGAGAGTACCGACATACATCCACAGATGAATATGAGGGTCTCCGGTTCCATCGAACTTTTCTATTTTCGGCATCTTAAACGTGTCTGAGAGCTTGGCATCTGGGAAGAGGCACAAGCCTCCCACATCTAGCATATATTCTTCAACACCTTTCACTTTTCTCATCACCTTTTCCATCCTATCAATCTTATCTGCCAGCACAAATTCCCTAGACTGAGCCGTATTTTCCTCTTCCACCACCACCTGGCAAGGAAAACAAGGTGGTGCAACAACCTGTGGTCCATTGTGACCCTAATTATCATCCCAAAAGTCCTCACCATGGTCGTTTAGGTCTTTTTGCTATTAATTCACTCTCAGCAAATGAGCCTAAATTGCTAAGATCTGTGTTTGGCACTGAATCTGAGTTTGAGTTTACTGCTCAACCACTCTTTGTATATCAAAAATAGCCCTCATCAGGGCTATCAAATTTACCTTATTTTTTGCCATCTCGAACAGTTCAGCAGTCTCTTCAGATATCTCATAGAGTCTTCCAGTAGCTGATCTGGCCCAAACACGTGTAGGATGCAGCGCTTCTGGCCCAATGGTTTAAGACCGAAAGAAAACCTAAACCCAAAAAGAGAGAAGCAAGCATTAGAAGCTTCTCAGACAGAACTCTGGCACAGACGGCAAACTTTTCAAGCATGACACAACAAAATGCTCCGGCTAGGCCTAGACCAAAAAAAAATAGAAAGTATAACATATCAACCAAAAACCCCAAAAAAAGCCCTAGGAAAACCCAACCAACACACAACTCTCCAAGAGAAAGGTTGAAACAAAGGTTCCAAAGGCCACGGGAAAAATTGGACAAAACTCCGAGAGGGAAAACTAATCTAAACTAGACAAAACCTTGGGCCAGAACCCGGACAGGGGCCTGGGGGAAAAAAACCTAATCCAACGTAGGTTCTAAAGAGAGACTAGAAACCTGGGTAGAGCCCCGGGAGAGAGAACAAGCCTAAACTAAGTCGAGGATGCTAAACCAACAGCCCGGGTAGAGTCCCGAGGGAGAGAAAGCTATCCTAAACCAACAAAGGGTCCTAAGCCAAATCCCCGGGAAGAATACCGAGATCCTAATACAAACAAAGGTTAACACTAAACCCAGGTAGGAACCCGAGAAGGAAACTAACCTAAACCAAACATGGATCTAAAGAAAACCCAGGCAGAACCCCGAGAGAGAAGCTATCCTAAACCAAACAACCAAATAAAGGTCCTGAGCATATACAAACAAAACATCCAATTAAAGAAAAACACATGATCCAACAAGGTTAGCACCTAATGGGGGGTTCTAAGCTACTGTCAGGATCAAGCACTGACCATCTCACCAAAACCCGCAGGTGGTGGTGAAGGCACAACTTTATTTCTTTATACTCATGGCAGCGCAAAGCCCCGCGTCTATACGTGCTGCGGGTGGGCCTGAGGGGCTTCGCAGTACACACG
>JAULJZ010172148.1:0-24106 GCA_032270985.1 Heliamphora pulchella
AACAAAAATATTCAACATCTTTATTTTTAAATTCTCCTCCTCTATCACTACGAATATGTAGAATAAAATAGTCCTTTTCATTTTGAATTTTCTTACAAAGTTTGGCGAATACATGACATACTTCATCTTTTGACGCAAGAGGGGATGAATTTGATATTTAAAAAAAAATTCTTGTTTAAATATTAAAACACAAGTATAGATTTTAAAACACAAAATTCAAATATAGATTTTAAATGCGAATGATGCAAGTATAAGAAACAATATAACAATAATGAAAATGAAGAATATAAAGGGTTAGAGATACGACACCAAGATTTTTACAAGATTCGGCGCATCGGCTTACGTCCTTGCCTCAAGCCAACCACTATAAGAATTTTCACTATCACTCCCTCAATAGGCGGAGAAGTCTCTCTCCTTAGTTTAGGCAGGGTAGCCTCCCTTAAGAATATCCTATTCTCAAGTACAAGTACTTCTTATAGGAGAGACAGCCTCTCTTGAGAATATCCTCTTCTCAAGTATCCAAATCCTTATAGGCAGATCAACATCTTTTGAGAAATACCCTTCTCAAGTACAATAGAATGAAATGAATTTGTACAAGAAAAATACTTCTTCAACGAGCGGATGAGTACAAGAAATCAACACACTAACTCACTTCTCAAAAAATATATCAAATGAAGCTCTATAAGAATTCTAAAACTTTTCTCTCAAAAATATGATCGAAAATCAATAATTTCAAGCACAAGAAGAAAGAATATGAGAGAATTGATTTGAAGGCCTGAAGTTAAAACCGAGCTCAAAGGCTCTATTTATAGGCCAAAAATCTGTACTAGTCATTGGGCTATATAAGGAAGTTTCAAACTAGCTGTTTCAACCAAAATTTTAAATTTTGCATGACTCAGTCGACTCGAGTAGTCAAGTCAGTCGACTGACCTTGGTGGTCCAGTTGACTGGATTGCTGTGACCCAAATTTTAGTTTTGGCAGTCCAGTTTCAGTTGATTGAATGTTATGCATTAGTCGATTGAACTATGAAAAGTTTAGTACTTTTGACTTTTAAAAACTCCTTGATCATTTCTTTGCTTTGGAATTTAGGATTCTTATGAGTTTCAAAAGATATAACCATGAGATATGTGAATTTACATAGATCCTAAAAATAAAATTTAAAACTTAGTCTTCAATTCTTCAATTTTTGCATTTGCCCCAAAACCTTGTAACCAATGTGTTTGATTTGAATTTTGCTTCATGGCTTCCACTTTGTATCTTTGATTGTGCTAAACATATATTTCCTATAAAAAATCTCAATTTGCACAATTAGATATTTAGGTTTGTTATCATCAAAACGGTCATTGAAACCTTGTAGGCCAACAGAAACTTCATCCACAAAAGAATTCCAGCCTCTATCCCTCAACATTTGGAGTTGTTGTTTAGAAACTTGAACCAATTTCATGGTATTGACAATATCTTGATCTTTTCTTTATAAAACTTGAGATAAATCATTTGTAATTCCCAAAAGAGCTCTCATCAAATGTAGACTGAATACAAATTCAAAAGATCGCATTGATTCCAATAGACAAAATGCTTTCGCTTTTTGTTGTGAATTGGATACATCCTATCTCAAGTTTAAAAAGATAGCAACAAAGATAATATGCGGCATCTTTTGAAATGCTATAATCCAACCAACTAGCAAACTCATCAAACTAAGAAGGATTAAATATTTTTAAGGTTAGTCCAAATTATTTGTTTGAAAAATTATGATTACGAGGTTGGCAAGGGTCTTTCAGAGCAGCCACAGTAGGCCGGTGGCGAGAGCAAAGCGGCACCTGCGGTAAGTGAGTGATTTCAGTCGAAAAAAATCACAGTTTGTTTGTAAAGCTAACAGTGAAGCGTCGGTTGTGATTTCATAGCTAGGGTTTTATTTGTGGTTTGAGTTTCATTTTATAGTAGGGATGATATAGTAATTTAAAGGGGACTGGGGCAATAAAAAATTTCAGAGAGGGCATAATCTGTAATTATAAAAAAATTCAAAGATAATAATAAAAAAAATAAAACCAGAGGGGTCAGGTTCCCCCATCGGGCCTAACTTCCCTCTATTTTTTATTACAACTCTGAGTGAAAAAATGCTTGGGATTTAAGAGGTGGACTGCGCAAAGGAAACAATGAGGGTGTTTGGCAAAGCTACTGCTAGTAGTTTATATATTATAAATTGTAGCAGAAACTGTGAGTGTTTGGTAAAAATTATAGCTTGTAACTGAAATAGAAAAAAAAAGTAGTTGTAGTTTGCAGTAGATGTTAAGGGTGTTTAGAATAAATTATAACTTATAGCTAAAAGTAGTAGCATGAAGTTAAAAGCAAAAACTAAAAGCTTTGCCCAACACCCCTAGTCCTTGCTAAGGAACAAAGGCTTGGATTTTATCTTGGAAGGAAACTCCATGACAGTTGTTAATGCAATTAAAGGAACAAGTCCCAAGCAAAATTAGAATCTAGTGCTAGCTAGCGCTAGCAAGGCACTTGAGCGCAGGGTCACCAAAAATCGGCACTAGTAGAGCGCTAGCTAGGCGCATAAGCGTTGGGAGGACAGAATCCTGCGCTAATGGGGCACTAGTAAGGCGCTTGAGCTCTACGATGTTTAGGGAGCAGTGGTGTAGGGCGCTAGTACACGATCGTCGAGCGCTTGAGTGCCACCGCGCCGTACTGAAAGTGATTTTTAGGATTTTCTTGGTGAATGCTTATATGTATGGACCCTTTGTTTCATATAGAGTTAAGAGAGATACACTAAAGAGGCTCAATTGGAAGCTAGAGAGTGCAGAGAGAGGCTCAGTTTGAGCCCAGAGATAGAGAGAGAGTTCTTATAATATTTATTGTTTATAATTGATTACTCATCCTCGCCCGTGGACGTAGGCAGTTAGTCGAACCACGTATATTCTTGTATTCTTGGAATTGTTCGTATTCATTATTTGTTTTGTGTGGATTAAAGCCAAATTATGTTGGGTATCCGCTACCCAACCAAATTCGAGAATTGGTGATCAAATCACAACACAAATTTCGGTCTTTTTACTGAAGCAATGAGGAAGGAGCAAATCTGGCCAGAAACACAGAGATTAAGGGCTTGTTTGGTAGGCGTTGTAAAGGGTGGGATTGGATTGTGAATTCGGTCAATCATTGAATCTCATGTTTACTTGTAAAGATTTTTCCCGGCCTAACAGTTTGGTGGGAGTATGAATCCCACCAATTCGCGGGATTAGCAATACCCACCTCCACCCGTTACTGGGAATCCAGTCTGGGGGAGTGTGATTACTTTGCCGATTTTAGTCTCACAAAAGTTAAACCAATTCGTGGTAGCTTTACCAATCTGTCGGCGGCGACGGCGTCTTCAAAAACCCATTGCTTTACCAAATCGATTTTACACTCGATCGATGTTGTCATCTTTGAAAACCCAAGTCGCCGCCTTCCGCTGTGAAGCGCTCCTCTACTTTGCCCTCCGCTGATCGAAGGCCTCCTCTGCTTTGCTCGTCATTTACAGATCGGAGAAGAAGGCTTGAAAGAAGCTTGAAGTGCTCCTTTGCTTCGCATAGTCTAGATGATGCCGCGTGGAAATTAATGGTCCAAATTTGATTTTACAAAACATCATCATTTTGGCAATTAAATCTGGACCATTAATTGTTTTGGCTATTAAATTTGAACCGTTGGCTATAGTCCCCTGCTTTACACCATGAATAATGACATCCAGCTTGTTTATTTGATCCTCTAGGCCTTTCATCTTCTTCTTATTTGTTTAATTTATTGTTTATTATTTTTAATTTTTAATTTTAATTTTAAAATCTTTATAAGGAGTGAATTTGAAAATTTTTAAAAATAATAATACATAAAAAATGTTAAAATAAATAACATAAAATTTAATTTAATAGCTTATTTAAGTTAATTTTAAAATTAATTAACTTAGTAGCTAATATAAAAAAATACAAATATATTTATTAGTTTTTTACTCCAAGGGTAATATTAGAAATTAACAAATATAATTTTATCCCACGTTATTCAATTCCATCCAAATTAAATATGAGTTTGTTTAGTCCGTTATTTAATTCTACACAAATCAAATACAAAAAAACTAATCTCACCTCATTAATAATCACACTTCATAACTAATTCATATATTAATCCCACCTTATTATTAATTTCACCAAACCTACACTGGTTATCAAACGAGACCTAAGCATACTTGCAGACTGGGCAACCAATTGGTCCATGAAGTTGCAAGAATGGCAGGGGAAGGAGACCATATCAAGATATGGTTGGACAAAGCTTTGTGTACTCTTAGGCCTCGTTTGATAACCGGTGTAGGTTCAGTGAGATTAATAATGAGGTGGGATTAGTGTGTGGATTAATAATGAGGTGGGATTAGTAATGAGGTGGTAGTAATTTTTTTTTATATTTGATTTAGGTAGGATTAGTAATGGACTAGACAAACTTGTGTTTGATTTGGATGAAATTGAATAATGTGTGATAAGATTATATTTATTAATTTTTAATATTACCATTTAGTTTACGTTAGATTAGGTAATGGACTAATCATAACTTGTTTGATTTACATATGTGGGATTTGATTAAATTTATTACTATTTAATTTTGTCATTGTATTAAATAAATAATAAAACAATATTTTCTCTTCTCAAATAAATAAATAAATAAATATTTTCAATTCCAAATTATAATGTTGTTTATTTTTATAGATTTTTTAATTATGACCAAAATAATAATAATAATAATAATAATAAATTAGAACTAAAAATAAAAAGATGCTGGGGTAGTGAGATGCTTCTCCAAACTTCAAGTGATGTAAGGGCGAGTAGTTTTGTAAATGGGCTACCAATCTCAAGGGATTGGACTATCAATAATGGGGTGAAAGGATACTACCAATCTGCTCAATGAAGGGGATTGGTAGTCCAGGAGTAGTATTAGTTCATCCCAATTATTTCAAAACGAACACAAGCTTAAACATCCAACTGGATTCACAAACCAGCCCCTTCGGTTACAATGGGTAACATGTAACAACTCAGTTTTTAAGCCTTTGGATTGAGAATGTTAAATCAACTGAAAATTATATTTTTAAATTAGAGTTTGATCAAGAGCAGAAATCCTGAAAGATTAAGTCTAGAACCAGCTCTCGGAATTGAAAACCCTAAAGAAGAAAAGATATCTCTTAATCCTAGAACCTCATAAGAAAATAGAGAATTACAATTTGATTCAAGAAGAATTAACAAAATTTCAAAAGTGATCCAAATCGAAGACGTACACAAATAACAAGGTTCTAAGTCCAAGAAATAGAAAAGCTAAGTGCCAACTCAATGATTAAGAAGAAAATATATGCATAGGCTTAATATTTCATAATTTTTAATAATTGCACGTTCAATCCTGAATTTTTAGATAATTACACTTTTAGCCCAAGACACCACACAAATGGTAAATTCATGCTAAGCTACACACCTCTAACGAAAACACTATAAAATTTTTTCATAATCACTCTAGAAGTCATCAACAATTTTAGTCCTAACAAATTATACGTAAGTCCCTCAATTCTCTCTATCTACACGAAAGGCTCCGAGGTAATCCTCAATCCAATTTCTACAATAGACACTAACTCAAGAATAAATATATATAAAAGTACATGATTTCAGATTACGGGAATTAGCGACGAAAATTCACAAAGACTAAAACTCCAAAATTGAGTTAGGACGGGAACAAAACCCTAAGATTCAAAGTAAAATCCTACAGAATATTAAGTTATCTAATATTGAATTCTAGAAACCAAAAATCATAAACAATCATAAACTTATAAGTTAGTCCAATAAGATAGAGAAATTACGAAAAACACAAACATAACCCAAGTGTAATTTTACACATTCTTTTAATCAAACAAAAACGAAACCTTAAGACATAAGGTTTAAACCCCGAACCCTTGAGGACAGTTGACACAAAAAATTTAAAACCCTAAAATCACATAAAATCATATAATCACAATCCTACAACTTGACCCAAGAAAATCATGGATCATGAAAAAGATTAGACATAGGGCCTAAATAAAATTACAAAGTCCAACTCTTTTAATCAAGCCCAAACCGTAGTATTAGCGACAGTTAACTGATGAAATCTTATGTCGCTAGAATGATGAAAACCCTAATTCAACTCGAAACCCTAATTCGATCTGGAAACCCTAAAGAAGACCAAATACTCAGAGACAAAGCTCAAATACTCAGAGAAGACTTCTAACATCCTAAATTAAATAAATAACATGAAATATAAGGTTAAAAATAAAAAATTCTCATAATTATGGTAAAACGACTATTTTGCCCATTGTACAGTAAAAAAGTTTTAAAAATCCAAAATTTAACACATGGACACCCTAAATCAGATATTCAGATATAATTAAATAACAAAAGACAAAATAACAATAAAATAACAAAAATGCCCTTGCATGGCTGGCCACATTGGGATGTGTGCATAAAAAGTCACTTGTTGTCTTTTTAAGTTTAAGAATGAGAGAGAGTTGTACAAATTAAGTATTATTATGACTCAAGACATTTTAAATAAGTAATATACATGATAATAAAATAATATAGGTAAACAAAAGTAAATAAATTATTATTTAAAGTTCTTACACAATAAATAAGTCAATAAGTCAATTCTTGTCAAACTAGTTTAATTTGACTTAAAAGCCTACACTTATTTAATTAATTGCTATAAAAATTATGAAAATTCATGAAAATACTAAATTAATCATAAACACACTAAAATAATAGGTTTTAGTAGGGAAAGACACCAAAACATAAAACTTACATATAATCAATATTTGGCTGCCCCAAACCAATCATAGCTAAATTCCCAAGCTGCACAAATCTGAGTTTTCTACAATTTTCAAAGAAACCACCTCCTATGCATCCAATAGAAATTAAAAAAATTCAAAATAAAACTTACATATAATAATTACTTCAATTACACTTTTTGGTATAAAAATACACCAAGACCACCTATTCTCCTCTACATTTCGTGCACTATAGTGTGAGAGAGAGTTTAGAAAAATTTTCTAAGTGTTCTTGGAGAGAAAGAATGAGAGAAAGAAAGAAGGGAGAAAGAAGGAGCTTAGAGAAAGTAAGGAGGTTGCATAGAAGCTAAGTCCTCATCATCCACCATCTCTAGGTCTTCAAACAAGTACGTAAACTTCCTAAAATACTATGCCATTTTCTTACAAAATAACCCTCAACCTATCTCTATAAACACCTCTAAGAATAAGAAATTAGAAATTTATCAAAAAGGCGTTGTAGGGCCAAAATAGGGGCTGTTCATGTTTAAATGGTTGTTGGACATGGTTGCATGTGACTATTTTTGAGTTTCATGGCTTGTATAGGTTCTAGAACTTTGATATATATGTGTACATTACTTGCATGCAAAAAAAAAAACACACCAAATCTAAACATATTTTAAGCTAAAACATTGAACCCTAAATGTCCTAATTTTATGTGTATTCCAACTTTCTACCACGAACTTTAAACTACATAACTAATTGTGAAAAAATGATCTAAATGTGATTTTTATGTCCAGACCTATTGTTTTAAGTTCTCTTTCATACAAAATTAGTTTGAAGTGATTTCGTTGGATAGAACTCCAGATATACCATTTTTACCAAAGAGTGTTAGATTTTGAATACTTTGAGTTGCAGACATAAAAACCCTAGGTTAGAGTGAGAACCGAGCTTAGGTCAAAACATAAAACTTGTGTATAATATGTTTATCTTGTTGTCCACCAAAAACGAGCCAAAAATATAAAGTCTTGATAGGCCAAAACCCTTTCCAAAGTCACTATTCTGATTTAGTGACTAACAGAGCCCTCTGTCACACATTTTTGTAGGACTAGAAACCTATGTTTTTAATGGTCAAATCCGAAAATAGTTTTCATGAGAAATGTAGCTAATATATTAAACTAGATAATGACCACAAAGGTCTTGAGCATTCTCTGTTGAAAACTAGTTCTGCTGAACCTTTTTATGCTGACTGAACCCATTTTATAAAATGGTCAAAATCATCAACTTGTTCCAAACAACTAGCCTTAGAACCAAACATGAAACTTGTAGGGAACACCTTAAGCTAAAACCTCCCCAAAAATTAGATCTATAACCCTTGAATTGATCCCCCAAAACCGAGGCCAACAGACGCCCAAATTCTGCACTTTTCTCTGTAAAGTGCTGAATGATTTTCTCTTAATTAAAATAAATGACCATTTTTCCCTAAGATCTAATCTCAGTGTTAAACATAAAAGTTATAAGAAATATTTTTATCTAATTAGTGTCCAAAAATTAAAAATTAACTCTAAGTTTAGGCGCCCTAAACACTGGTATAAATTTAAATTTGACACTTGAACATTTTTTTAAATTTGGTTAAGTGTATAAGTGGCATGTCACATTGTGAAATTTGAATATATGGACTTTAAATGAATTATGTGTATAATTGGTGTATGAAATTGACAATTTGATGAATAGAAACCATGCCGATAGGTTGAATCCAAGTCACATAAAATATAGCTTGTACTTCGTATACTTGTACACCATGCTCATAAGTTTACAATTCTATGCAAAGAATATACAAGTCATTTGAGCCCACGTCATGATCAATTTATACATAAGAATCGTAAATAGCAGTTGCATATGTCATATCACGTCATCATTGGGTTGGGTTTCACGGGGTTCACCATTTTGTTTTGACAAAAGAATGAAAATTGAACTTTAGGGTTGGTACCATGATTGATGGAATTAGAATATTATGATATTGGTTAAATGCCATGATTGTGATACTGGCTAAATGCCTTGATTGGAATATTGTGATATTGGCTATATGCCCTGATTTGTTTTGGGATGATTTTGCCCCAAGTGCTAAATGCACCTTATTGTTTATGATGTATATTTTTGGTGAAGGCGGTTCGGGTGGCGTAATAATAAGAGTTAGATTTTGCGATTCCATATTTGACCTTGACCTGAGATTTGAGAGTCTGAGTGTTGATTTATCCACGCCCTTACCGTCAGTGATGACCTCGTTGGACCCTTAGTCCGCGACGTAGTCATCTCACGACTTAAGGAACGCTCTATGTTGGTCGATAGACTTGGTTAGCGTGATTGGGATCGTGGGATTTAGGATGGTTCATCTCGGTTTGGGAGAACCTATAATAACTTAAGTTTAAATTGGGTTAGAAAATAAAATTGGTTGCATCGCATTCATTTGCATCACGCACTTGCATAAATGTTCTTATACATACTTACCCTGTAGAATATTTTGTTCTTATACATACTTACCCTGTAAATGTCAAATTTGTCTATCTTATTGACTATAAATTGTACTGGGTGTTATATGATATGTGTTGTAGAATATTTTATTATGAGTTTCGTTAGAAGGTTTAGAGAGTTTGTTTATGGGCTTTAGCTCTTTGCATTCATGCCACAAGTGAGAAGAAAGAGCTTTTTGAGAAAGTCGCACCTGAAGAAGAAGAAGGTTTTGAAGAGCAAGGTGAATGGCGGGAACCAGTCGACCTCAACAATGCAATTGAAGAAACTGAAGTTCACCCTTTTTGGTCCATTTATTTAGTTTCCATGGGCTTATTGTAATTTTTGTTAAATCTTTTATGAAACTGTAATCGATATGTATTTTGAACGTTTCAAAACTCTTAATGATGTAATATTTATGATATCTAAATATGAATAAATGACTAGAATATTGCTCTTATCTATACTTATTTATGTCTCGACGTGTCCGGAAGACGTAACGTCACATAACAAACATGCCTTTAACTTAATTAGTTGCTAAGGAAGTTGCCTAATATTGTCTGCTTTTCTTTTTTTGGCCTCTTCTATAAAAAAAATTGCATGAAAAAAATATTATTTCCAATACATTTTTGGGCAGAGTAAGCCTTGCTCATCCAATAATTAAGAATGTGATGCGTGCATGTCGTACTATACTAAAAAGGGAGCTCTGCCCACAAGTCCGTTACATTGAGTTATTTAGGGATAAGTTCTACCAAAAAATTTATATTTCAATAAGTTCCTTTTTCTTGATTTTTTTGAAAATGTCCTTAATGAGAATAGGAGAGAGAGAGAGAGAGAGAGAGAGAGAGAAATTCTTTTTATGCAATTAGTTTACATTTTTAAAATTTTAAATTGTATAACGTTCAGTATATGTGTTCATATTTAATAATATTTTTATTTTTAGAAACTTTGTTTTAGAGATCTATAAAACAAGATTTATATTGAATATGAAATTTTGTATAAAATAAAATGAAAAATTTTCATTTTCACAATAAAATGATAATCTTCTCATATTGTTCTAATTTTATGTAGTGAAACATTATATCCTCATTGATATGTATTGTGTCACACCCCAAAAACGTAGCAATAAAACCCAAGCGAAAGATAAGACAAGAGCCCGGTTTAGAGACTTCTCAACCAAAAGAGTTTGTAAAATAATTCTTTACGATAAGAAAAAAAGAAACAATGTGTCAAATCTTCTTGTAAAAAATAAGAATAAAAGTAAGTTTTATTCTTGAAAACAATTCTCAAAGTGTGCCATTTTATACCCAAGGGATGCCCAAGAAAATACCCGACGAAACCCTTTTTAAACAAAAGACCTAAAATTTTCACACAGTAGGAGTCTATTCGAGATGACCCTTAACCGCTCAAGCGGTAAGGTACCTGAAGGTTTTCTAGCCAAAATCCTAAAATTTTTTCTTAGTGTTAGAAAAACACTAAATTTTCACTAGTTTTAAACATGCTCTTAGATAGGCTCAAGTTTGAAGTAAAATATATATTTAGTAATGAAACAATTTCATTCAATTCGAAAACTCGAAAATTTAACATTTGAAATCATAATATTCCATCCCAAAATCAATGGATCCAACCCAAAATACGAGTTTAACGTCCTCACATACATACAAGATATAAAATCATGACCTTAGGGCCTTACACAACGGGTTACTCCAACCCAAATTACATTCATCCAAGTATTCAAAAAGAATTATATTTACATTTTCGATTATCAAAAGATGCTATTAATGAATATGTAATTCTATCAAAACTACACAAAAAGGGTCTCTAAGACCGTGGTTCTCAATCCATGGCCTTCTTTTCGTTATCACCTGCAATGTTGTTAAACAACATTAGCCGAGGCTCGTAGAAAATTGACTAACATTGAACATATGCATGACATGCAAGAATAGTTATGCAAAATGTAACACATAGTTTTATCAAAAACTAATCTCCATTTTCAATCAAAACCTCATTCACATAACCGATTTTTTTTATACAAGATAAACCCATTTCCACACACAAATCCATCGCTTAGTTTGTTATTCCGTTTCATTACACTCATTTCAGGTTCACAATTTTCACAACTCACACAAACGCAAACACATATGCCACACATTCTCATATCCCAACAAACTCCTGGTTTACAATCTAGGAGCCAGCGCTGGAAGGGCTTATAGACCCACGCCGCGTTACTATCGACCGGGCCACGTGAGACCCACTAAATAACGGTGCGTTCTATAACTCATCGCGACTAACGCCTTGTTCTCGGTTATTAGCCGAAGGATAGGTCACCCAATCTACGTAGTTTTTTGGTCTTTTACCGAGGAGCTATTCAAGCCCAATTTAAACGATCCATAGATCTAAATCGGTCTTTTTTATTTTATCAAATCACAATTTTCAAACACGAGTCCAACCCAACATGGTTCCTCTCGTCAACACCCAACACATATAGGGTTAACATCAACTATACATCATTAATTTCATGTAATTCACACATTTGGGTTTAATTATTGAAAACCCCCCAACTAACGTCTTGTGGTTCCCAAAAATTCATCATGATCATTTAGTTTACTCAAAACTCCCATCACATCATTCCTTTATTCCAATTATCATCAAATTTATGGATTTCAAACACGTAATTAGGTTCCCACAACCCAAAATTTGCCAAATCATTAATTAATTTCATCATTGGGTTCATTAATTCAAAAACTCCCAATTTCGCCAAGATTAACCCACAACCGAACCTTAACTTCTTGTAATTCGATTTCAATCACATCTAACAACAGCAATGAGTTAGAATCATCTTAAATCATTCATAACTTCGAGATTTATCATGATTTACCATGAAACCCTAGCCTAGGGTTTCAAAAATACTATTTTCATGCTCTCATGCATATATTTTCAAATATACAACTCATATCACATAAACATTCAAAGATAGTCATAGACCCTATCTTTTTGAAGCTCAAGCAACTAGTATCCAACCCTAGCAAGCTCCAATTGACTAAATCTCCAACCGGTGGATGAAGACGAAGCTTTCCACGCGAAGGACGATCCTCCCAACGGTGTTCAAACAAGAGAGGAGCAAGAAAAACATCACTAAGAGAGTAAGAGAAGCTCAAAGGGGAACCCAAAATAGGTTCTAAGGTTTATAACTTCTGTTTAGTGATAGAGAGAAAAAAGATAGGAAATAAAAAACAAATGTTTCCCCCACAACTTAAAGTCAGCTCGCCGATACTCCCCTCAAGCGGACTTGGGGCCGCTCGATTTTAAAATCTGAGCGGTGCCCTCTTTCATAATTTTAAAAAAGTCACTAGCACCATCTCGCTTAAGTGGACCTAGGTTGCTCAAGCGATCAACGCTAAGAGGGAACCCGAACTAAATATGTATACATAGATCGAATTATAAGCCAAACACCTCAAAACTCATCCAAACAACCCACAACAATTGTCCTCATGCACTATCAAGCCTACAATTATTATTAACAGCCGTTATCATAATCAAGTTTTAATTCTTTCGCATAATTAGATATTTAACTATTTCCCACCAAAACAACATAACACGGTTTCATTAATCTGTACAAATAAAAAGGGACCGAGTCCATACAACTTCGCCTGCTTAGAAAATCTTGTCTCCGAAATTACACATGCATCACTAATCAAACAACTCAGGGTACTTTTTACGAACTTTCGACTCTCGCTCCCACGCAGCTTCTTCAAGATTGCGGTAAAGCTACAAAACTTTTACGTATGTGATGGTTCTACCTCATAGGACTTGTTTCTTGGTGTCGAGAATTCTCGCTGGTTTCTCCTCGTATGTGATGTCGTTCTCAATTCTCAACTCGGTCTAATCTAATACGTTTGAAGGGTCCAACTTATACTTGCACAACATGGACACAAGGGAAAACATTGTGTACGAACGCTAACTGTGGTGGCAAGGTGTGGCGCTGGAATTTTAGGGTTTATTTCAAAACGAAACATTGAAAAGTCATGAGTTAATTTACAAATCTATTAACACCTTGAAAGCCAAAATATCTTGAAAGTCCCTTTTTATTAAAAAATAGAGTTGCCACTTAGTTTTTGAGAAAAATCAAGAAAAACAAAAATGGGCCACTAATATTTGAAAACGTTAACTAGAGAAAATAAAGGTTCGGGGGTTAAGGTACGAATCGAGAAAGGTGTTAGGTACTTTATTCGCCCAACTATAAGGTTGATCTCTACTAATCATCATTGGTTTTTAATTATATTTCTCAAATGCATACAAATACAGAAAATAGGAGAAAAGAGAGAATATCCAAAATCAAATAATGAAAATACATAGCATAGGTATATAGAATGCCAAGCAAAGAATTAAAAAAATTCAAGATCCTAAGGTATGCAAATTCTAGATAAAAGATACATGAAGCAAACTGCATGTGATACACAAAGCATGAAATCATGTAATGAAGCTAACAAACCCTAATCATGTTAAAATTAGATTAAGCATAACATGGGCTTAAACTATAGAGAAATAAACCTAAGATTTTCTAAGTTTTAAACATTCTGATCTATACCACAAATTGCATGCTAGTAATCAACAGAACACTGTAAAACCATAATTAAGTTACTGGAACAGAATTGAGATCCTGGAAATATCAAAAGCGTGCGGCCGTAATATATAACGGTTACGTCACGAGGAATATGAAGTGAAAGTGCATGGGCGCAACATTGAATGTTGCGACCGTGAGGATGTTAGTGCCATAGTGTCATGACCGTAACAATGAATGTTGCGACCGCATGATATTTAGGCACTGTTTTGCTAAATTTTAATGAACAGTGCACTTGGATGTAAATGTGTGATGCATATATAAAATAAAGCAAAGAAACAGAAGCATGTTATTATGACTTCAACCAAAACATTATGAGATCGCAAGAACTTTGTTCTTAACATAATCTTAGGATCATGTATATTTATAACTCAATTAATTAAGATCAAAACCTTAACATGTGAATGAGAAATTAAACCTAATCATGACAAAATTAAAGGCATAGACATGCAATTCATGAATTGATATTCAAAATTCTAACCCGACGTCTTCACTAGAGTAAAGAACATGAAGAGAGAAATGTCGGGGATCCAACAGAACACATGGAATTCAACAATCCAGATGAATTCTCGAGTCGTAGTGTGTGGTGATCAGCTCTCTGGTCTCCGAGCAACAGTTCGATTCGGTATCAAAGTCGAGCGAGAGTGTGGATTGGGATATTAGTCGAGAATGCAGCAGAGTACCGACGTACTTTTAGTATAGTACTTGATAAAGCGGCAGTATATCGATGTCGAAAAAAGGGTTTTTTTTTCTGAAATCATACCAAAGGTACGTTTATGTAGAGTATGCCAACTAATGAGGTGCTACCACGTTCGATGCTCAGACTAGGCTTATCAAGGTTGTTGTCGCCACCTTTAAAGGTTGCGACCGTGACAAATGTTAGGAATTTCAAGAGATTCTTATTGCGGTCGTAACATTCAAACAAACGGTCACGAGATTCAAAAGGTTGCAGTTGAATTACTTGGACCAGTGAACAACCAAGTCGCAAGGTTCAAAAGGTTACGGCCTCAAAGTTCAAAAGATGTGATCTTGTGGTTTGATTTCATGGAGTATTGGATTTGGATTGCTTCCCGGTGATCGTGCAGAGTGGCCAAAATTTAACATTATCTTCTCGGTGATCCTTCAACTTCCATTAACCGCCGGTCTTTCCTTGGAGTGCCACTTGTCATCCTTAGCAATATTATATTTAGGCATTTTAAATATAACATTATCTTCCATAAAGTCTTCATAAAATATAATAGGCCATTTAGATAATAAAATTATTTTCTATTAAGCCTATAAATATTAACAGGCTTTTAAATAGAAAATATTATCCTCGACAGAAAAATATTAATTATGGTGTAAACAATGCCCCCTAACTCTTTCAGAATAAGAGCTATCGAATTCTTGAAGAATTGTAATATTACACCTAAGTTGAATTTTTTATAACCATAAATGGCTAGCAAAATATAATTGATTGTACTTTTTCTTTTTTTCATGAAATAAAAAATTAAATACCAAGCCCATCAGATCAAACCACACTTAAAATAGAGCAGATACGGGCAATTACTGAAGAAATAATGCAGTTTAAAATTTTTAATGCACGCGAACATGCTTTTAGTATAAATCAAATTATGAGCAATGAGTGAACAATTGCCTTAAGGCTTTTGATAGGCTTCCTCTGCTCAACGGGTTTCTAAGTGAACATGCCTTTGATAGGCGTGCTTGACAGATTTTTTTTATAAATATTCTCTATCGAATTTTTTATTATTCTGTCGAATCTCTCTCTCTTTTTAAATTCTTCTATCGAATATTTTTTTTTTCTGTTGAAATTTTTTATATTTTTTTAAAACCCAAAATTGACTGGCCATTTGGTGCTTTCCTCGACAGAACCTTTGGCCATTTGGAAATTTTATTGTCGAATTTTTATTCAAGCCATTATTAGCTTATAAAATTGCCCCCTTGTCATGTTAGAAGCATATTTTTTACCATTATATTGGTCGAAATTTGTTGAAAGCATATTTTAACCATTTCACATTACATATTTTTATGGAAGTATATTTTAACTACTATTTTGTAGCCATTATTTTGGTTATATATTTTTGCTTTACAATCGTAGTGTTGATCAATCAACACTTACATTTTTTTTCTTTCTTTCCATTCCATTTGTGCCATTTTTTCAACACTTACAATTTTTTAGGCCCATAGGGCGTCATTGAGCCTTTCAGACCAATCCTTGTGATTGGGGCAGAAGGTTTTGGTCAGAATATTCTTCACTTCCCGATTCAACACTTTGAATTGGTCACTAGTTTGAGAGTGGTACAAAGTGGCTACCTTATATGTGATCAATACAATGAAGTATTTGTTTAGGAACTGTGTGCTACTGTCGCTGATGATGGATCGAGAAAACCCAAATTGACTGAATATATTTGTTTGCAGGAATTTGACCACTACCTTGTGATTATTCAATTTGGTTGCCACGACCTCTACCCATTTAGAGACATAGTTCACTGACACTAAGATGTACTTGTAGCCGTGGGACGGTGGAAAGGGTTCTATAAAGTCGATGCCTCAGACATCCAAAATCTCAACCACTAAAATGGGATTGAGGGGCATCATGTCCTTGGCAGAAATTGCGCCAGACTACTGGTATCAAGGGCAAGCTCGACAAAAATTCATGGGCATCTTTGAAGAACGAAGGAAAATAAAATTCGCTTTGAAGGACTTTGGTAGCTGTTTTCTTTCCACTAAAGTGGCTGCCGTAGGTAAGTGAGTGGCATAAAGTAAAAAAGATTTGCATCTCACTTTCCTGGACACATCATCGGATATGCACTTCTTGTATATATATATATGACATGCTAATTGTAGGATAAGCATAGATAAGATTTATAATCTCAAGGCATAAATATCTAGAGAAACTTAATGAAGAATTTCAGAGTTGCAAAGTGAGTCCTTGTCATGAAATCAATAGGGACAAAAAAGCAGGAAGTTGAAACTTTCATAGTTAGAATATGTTGAATTTTGTTTATGCTGCTGTTCAATATGGAAGCTGCTAAGCATGTTAGCATAACTTTTGGTAAGTCATTTAAGACTTTCAAATGAACATGGTGTTGTCACAAAGAAATAGAAGAGTTACATTGCTAAAGTACCGTACGCGTCAGTTGTAGGCAGCCTTATGTATGCTACGATTTGTACCAGGTCAAACATTACTCGACAGTGGGAGTTGTGAGTAAATTTATGAAAAATTCATGCAAGGAGTATTTGGAGGCAGCCAAGAGGAAAAATAATAACTTATAGGTTCTACTGACACGACTTTGTGTTATGATGGATCAAAAATTCAGCTGCAATGTTTTATAGATTCAGACCTACTAGGGGACATTGACAACAGAAATATTACCACTAGATACGCTTTTACACCAAAAAGTGTGGTGGTTAGTTGGGTTTTACAATTGCAAAAAATCATAATCATTACCACAACAGATGCAGAATATGTTGCAGCCATTGAGGTTTGCAAGGAACTAATATGATTGAAAGGTCTCATGAAAGAGTTACGAACGGAGCAACACATTTGTTAGTTATTTAGTGACAACTATAGTGCCATTCACTTGCAAATAATCAGCCTTTCTTTCATTCAAGGACAAAACATATTAATGTAAAATATCACTTTATATGCTCAAAGTTAAAGGATAGACAACTTAGTTTAGAGAATATTCATACAAAGGAGAACCTTACAAACATGTTCGCAATAGTGGTGACTATTGAGAAGCTGGAGGATTATATATCTTCGATTAGTCTTCATGCTTAGAAGACATGAGCACAGCTTAGACTGGTTTGCTTGTTCGATTTGAGGTAACGAAAATTAATTTTCACGATATCGAAAGGCTTACAGTGCATTACTTTAATTGGGAGATTGTTAAAAAGTGAAGGAAAATCCCGTTTGCATTCAAACTTGAAAAAATACGATTATCCCTTTAATTTGAAAACTAATATTTTTACTGATTTGCAATCAATCACAATCACAAAATACACTCAAAGAGAAGAACCCACAACATAGAGAAGTTTTTACGTGAAAAATTCAAAGGGTAAAAAACCATGGGACAACCAAGCCCAGGAAACAAGTACTAACTGTGAACAGAAATAATACAACTTACAGACTCTTTGATCAACTCATCAATCTTCTAGTCCTAAACTTGTATGTCGAATCCTCGTTGACTGTTCTCCTCTTGATTTCTACTGCAACGAATCTTCGTAGCAGTCTTCTCCGACAGAATCCTCCATCAGAACTTAGAACGCCGTCTAAGCTTTTTTCTCGAATGATCTTCGATATAACTTTGATGCATGAAACAACCTTTGATGTGATCTTGAAGCTCAGTCTTGTATTCTGTCTCAGATTATTTCGTGCACCACCAATGATCTATTTATATAAATCACCAATCCCCAAGCAAGCAGAATTTAGAAACAATTAAAATGCCTGGGCACTGCTCGAGCGGTCAGTTGGGTGCTCAAGCGGTCATGTGGCCGAAACTCCCTGTCAAGACTTGCTTTAACTGCTTGTACTTCAAGTTAGTCTGTGAGTACCACAAACTTGGTCTTTAGAAAAACTTCCAATCAAATAAGCCAAAATTAGGAATCCTAGATCCTATTAGGATTCTACCCTACCAAAACTCAAAGGCTACCTAAACACAAGTTTCCTAAACTCACACACCTTCCTAACCGCAAAAAGACTTCCTAATCACCATGAATTTGCCATATATTGAAAAGTACAAATAAAATAGAAATTAATTTATATCAATTTCTTTACAAAACTCATAGATTTGTCTCGATTTAATAGTTTGTCAAAGTATTGCGAACTATGCAAAACAAATTATTAGATAGATCGATCAATCTAGAGACAGATTGATCGGTCTATTGCAGGGCATTCTTATAATAGGCATTAGGATTGCAGATCACGTGTGAATTTCGTTGTTATTCCATACAACTTTGAGACTATTCATTATACTTGTAGTTCTTCCTAAAAAATTAGTGGAAAGTGTAAATCCCCTGGACGCATTCACGTTTTATTGAACCACATAAATTTTTATGTCGTTCTTCTTGTGTGTACTTGAGTTTTCTTCTTTATCATCGTTTGGGTGATCTCAATCCTGTGTAGAATTGAATGATTGGTTTCAAATCCCCAACACTCTACAGAATGGGAATAAAAATATATATCAAAAATAAAACCTCTTGATTATTAAGAATGAAAATTTTTTCATTTGGCCCCGCCCCCACCTCTCTGTGCCACTATGTTCGAATTCTCCCTGCCCCTAATAATTAATAGGGTGGGATTAATATTTGCTTCTCCTACTCCGTTTCACCCGATTCACTCTCAATTACATAATATAAATATTTATTTTATATGTTTACATGTATATAATTAATTTTTTAAAAATATAATAAGTCTAAAACATAAGAATATTATATTTATCTTATTCTTATCTGTATTTTTTTATATTTTTATTTTTAATTATATTAATTTCTCAATTATTATTTTTTATTTATTATATTATTTATAAATCTTATTAGCATTACTTGAATCTTAAAAATTTTCTCCAAAATATTCCCACATTTGTTTCACCCCAGATATTTTGCGATATTTTCTCACCCCATCAAATAAAAAATAAAAATAATACTTTGAACCACAAAGCAACATAGAAATGGACAACCTGAGTCTACAGCGCACGAAATCCAGAGACAGATAAATGTGAATAAAGGCTGGAGGCGTGGTTAAACTGGTAATGTTGCCCTCTCATTCCTCTTAAAAATCTCCTCCATCTTCCTCTTCCTTTTCCTCCTCCATCTCCATCTCCATCTCCATCTTCCTTTTCCTCTTCCCCTCAATTCTCTCTCTCTCTCTCTCTCTCTCTCTCTACACAGCGGACGGAAGAGACTCTCATGTCTTGTGCATCTATCTAGACATGCATACGCATATTAGTATATATAGCATATACATATACATACACTGCGGCACTACCCACCGCCTTCGCCGCCTCCGCTTAATCTGAATCCAATTGTAGCTATCTCACAGCTCACTCTCCAGGCACGGTTGTCGATCCATTCCATCGGCTTTTCGAGAAACCAGTTGAAATTAATAAATCAATCGGAAGGTATTTTTTTCTCTCTTCGTTTTGGTCTCGTCTTACGGCAATAAGGACTCGATTTTGAGCTTCTACGATGAATCAGATGAGAATCTTGCTCAAACAAGTTGGGAATTCTGAATTCACATATACATCTTAGATATAAAGTAAATATGGATATGCGTATTATACGTATACATTATACGAGGTATCGATCTAGGCCTTCCGCTGAGGTTGTACCGAAATAAGCAGATTCGGTACATTTGATTGAGTACTGTGCGATTTATGTTCCTATGTGTCTCGTTAGATCCGTTTCTCTGTAAGAATATACATGTAACTGTTTTTTCCCCTCTGCAGGTGTCCTGACTCGTGAAGCAATTTTCCCTTCGTTCCCCGCCCTCGCCAAGAGAAAATCTGTGGAGAGAAAATTCCGACATACTGATGGCATCTTCAATCTCGAATCCCGAAGCCAGCTCGGATTTATCGCGAGAATCGAAACACAAAAGGCGGAGGAGAATCGAGTGCGAAAATGAAGTCGAAGAGGTCGAGATCGGGAAAACCAGATGGAAGACCGAGGCCGAGCAACGGATCTACTCTTCGAAGCTTCTCGAAGCCCTCCGCCAAACTAGCCGGAATGCGTCTTCGCCGGCGCTCGCTTCTCCCGTCGCCAGTCGCGCTATCCGAGAGACGGCCAACCGAGTCCTGGCTGTGGCGGCCAAGGGGAGAACTCGGTGGAGCAGATCGATTCTCAAGAGTCGACTCAGGTTGAGACTCAACAATAACAAGCATAAGAAGCAGAAGGTGAGTCGCGATAAACGGCCAAAGAAGCCGGTGGCGACGAAGTTACCGGCGTTGGAGCGAAAAGCGCGGTTTCTCGGCGGGATAGTCCCCGGTTGCCGGAGACTTTCGTTCCCTAATCTTCTTGAAGAAGCCACGGACTACGTCGCTGCGCTGGAGATGCAAGTCAGAGCCATGACTGCCCTCGCCGAGCTGCTAACCGGCTCCGACTCCTCACCTCCTCCTCCCGATCGGCTTGGCTCCAATCTCCCTTCCTAATTATCCCAAAATATCATTGCCTTGAAGTTAAATCTTAATTTTTAAAATCTCCTCTCTTTCTTTATGGTAATTATTTGGTGTTACCGGAATATTTATGTATTAATTTGACGTGGTATTCTTATCAAGTATTATGGTAATAAATTTTAAGCTAAAATATATAATGATTTATTTTTATTACATTATTAAAAGATTAAAAACAATTCACTTAATTTAAATTATACTAATTTATGAATAAAAATTATTACATAATATTGCCGAAATCAATAGTTTGGGAGTACCTAATAATTTCCTCGCTCTCTCATAGTTTTTACTTTTTAAGTGCAAAAGTATTTTTTGGCTTTATCTTTGGATTAAAAAATTTTGTGACTTGTTTTGGAGTTTTTTTTTGCCTTTTTATATGAATTTTTTTTATATTTTAATTTAAATTTTTAATTTTTTTATAATGAGAGAATTTTAAAAAATACGTCCACCAAGACTAATTTAAAATAAAATTCACTAAAAAACAAAAAAACAAAAAAAAGAGTCAAAAAGTCTATTAAGTTGGTTTTTTTTGTATTATATGAGTTTTTTTTAATGTTTTGATAAAAAAAACTTTACTTTTTCGTTTTTTCATAACGAGAGGAGTTTAGAAAGTAGACTCATTTAATCTATTGCTAAAAAAAATTCAGTAAAAATCAAAAAAAATTTAGCCCAAACACAAGCTTATTATCGCCCTCATTGGTAATTTTGATTTTTTGATTTTTTGATTTTTTTGTTAAAAATGCAAAAAAATCAAGGTTGCTTGTTTATTGAAAAAATTTAAAAACCTAAAAAATCAAATCAAAACAAAAATTTTTAAAATATTTTATCAAATTTCTACTATTTTTAAAATACAATAATATTTCTTATTCATAACTTATTTATGCATCGTTTGGGATAACTAAAAAAATTGACTTTTTCTAAAAAGTCTAATTTTTAAGCTGACTCGTTTGAAATAATAAATTTGCACGCCTTTCAAAACAACTGAAAAAAATCAAATCTTTTTTTTTCTTTTTTTTTCTAACATCTACTTTTTAAAATTATCTCAAAACTCACTTTTTTTTATTTTTTTTTTTAAAAAAAACTAAATCACTTAAAAGTTAAGCTTAAAAGTTATCTCAAACAGACATTTACTATCACTACCACCTATATATCATTATTAATATCAAATATATAGAACGGTAAAATTGTTCACTTTGAACAAAAGGCAAAAAAATTAATTTTTTATTTAAAAAATTAATTAAAAAAATTAACTTAAAAACTAAGTTACCAAATAATTTATTTTAAATTAAATTAAATTTTTTAATTAAAAATATAAAAAATTTAATTTTTAAACTGATTACCAATCGTACTTGTATAAGTGCCATTTTTCTCAGTCAGCTCCATTACCCCTTCCCTATTTTTTTGGGTTCTTTTATTGGTTTTGGGCTTGTTAATTGGACGTTTTTGTTTCATTGTTCAATTACATTTATTGCCTACATTGAACAATATAAAGGCAGATTGAGAGAGAAGAAAATAAAGCGTTTGGTAGGGAAGAAAATAAAACAATTATAGTGGTATCTTTCTTTTTCTTGAATAATTTAGGAAAGAAAAAGGATTAAATATTCCAAGAAATTTAAAGGAGAGTAAAGAACAGAAAAATAAGAAAATTTTATAGCGCGTAGAGCTACCGTTTGACATCTTAAAAAGGTGTTTTTTTTAAAAAAAAATTAATTTTAGATTCTTAAAGTAGCGACGATTTTGTTTTTCATCCACTAATAAAATTCTTAACGCGCGAGATCCAGTTTTAATGCACGAGATCCAATTGGATTCTATAACAAATAATTTTATCTGTGCATTTTCAAAATATGTACAAAGTATAAATAAATTTATCTGTATTACATAAATAAGCATACAGATAAATTTATCTGTGTGCTTTATACGTGTTTTGAAAAGACACACAGATAAATTTATCTGTCTTGCATTAATAAGAATACAGATAAATTTATCTGTGTGCTTTATACTTGTTTTGAAAAGGCATACTGTTCTTTATACAGATAAATTTATCTGTCTGTTTATGTATACAAGACAGATAAATTTATTTGTGTACTTGATACACGTATGTTTTGAAAATGCACAAATAAATTTATATGTATAAAGAATACAAATAAATTTATCTGTCTTGCATAAAATAAAACGATAAATAAATTTATCTGTATCATTACATATAAATTTATCTCTTTGTATTAAATTTATTTGTGCTGTAGGCGATTGGATCTCGTGCGTTAAAAATTTTGCTGGTAGACCTTGCGCGTTAAAACTTATTTTTTTAAACTTTTGACTGAAAGTCCCTTTTTTTGGGCAAAAAGAATCATTTTTTAAATTATAGTATTTGACATTTTCAAAAAGTTACTAATTCTTTTTATGTTTTTTTGAAAAAAGAGATTTTTCATAAAATAACTATAATATCTTTAATTAAAAATTTTATGCTATTATCTCAAATATTATACCTTAAAAGTTAACAACAATAGTTTATTAAATATTTCGATAAAAAGTAAATATGGAAAAAAAATACTCTGAACAAGTTATTCAAAACAATATAACTTTTTTTTTCTTTTAAAAATCAATTTTTAAAAATCAATTTTTTTAGCCATTTCAAAGAAAAACTATAATTGCTAAACCACTAAAATAATTTATGCTTCCTTTGTTTAGCTTTTGAGAGAATTAATAAGTAACTTTTAAGGATTTTGAATTGGAAATAAGATTGAATAAGATAGAAGGAATTCATTCAAATGAGAGTAAAGATTTATTTATGGGGCTTTCAGTTAAATATTCAAAAAAATAAGTTCTAACGCACAAGATTCATCAACAAAAATTTTAACGTGTAGGCTTTAATTGCGCGTTTTCTTCCAAAAATACCATCCAAACAAATAAATTTACCTGTTATGCATAACAAACAGATAAATTTATCTGTTAGGCATATGAACACAAATAATGCAAACAGATAAATTTATCTGTTTATATATGAACACAAATAATAC